>JABASD010006003.1:0-11104 GCA_019776165.1 Pogonognathellus flavescens
AATTTGGCAGTCCAAAAACGATGAATTTACATTCTTCTGAAGAGCTTTACATGGAACTACGCGATAAGAATTTTAGTGCCATCGGTACCATTTTGAGGGGCAAAACTCAGGAAATACAAGAAATTTTCAAGCAAAAAGACAAAGCTCAATCAATGGGCGAAATGAAAAGGCTAGTTCAGCAATTGCCAGCAGTCAATGCATTAAAAACTTCACTGTCTAATCGTAAGCAGTATAACATTAACTTTGAATCATTTATAACAGTATTACTAATAACCAACTGAGGTAATAAAATATAGTTAATTTAAAAAATCATGTACATAGATACATCTGTTGCTGAGCGTTTGAAAGCGTGTACTGAAAGTGAAGAATTTTTGTCAAGCCTAGAGTGTGAGCAAGAGTTGCTGAATGGAATGGATACTGACAAAGTAAATTCTCACATTGAGGATTTATGTAGTAGGAAAGCTCCTCTGAAAAAAATTTTGCGTCTTGTTATCATTCAATGTAACCATTTACAAAACCGAGTTATTGTTTAAATTCTTTGAAAAGGCAACAGTCATTTTCTATATTCGTTTAACATATTTTGTAGGTATAACCGGTGGAGGATTGAAACCTAAATTAATGCAGCATTATGAACGATTAATTATTCAAAATTACGGATTCGAACACATTCTTACACTTCAAAGGTTGCACTTAGTGAAACTTCTTCAAGATAAAGTAAACATCAATCTATTATCTGTAATAATGAGTCCAAACTATGATACCTAGGATAAAAGGTGTATTTAAACATGAATTGATTGCCATATGTCACTATGGTTGTTTTTGTACCAATGGCAATACTGGGCAATACTATTTATCAAGAACAAAGTTTGCATTTTTGTAAGTTCGCTTGTTAAGTTAAGATGTGAATGGAGTATTTCAAAATAATCCAAAATAAGTATCGTGACGTTACGTATTCTCATAATTTGGACAGATCAAATTGTTGTTACAAAATATATGTGATGGGCAGTAGATGTACTAATGATGTGTTTGTATTTGTAGAGTGGAATAAGGTATTCAGTTCTAAGAAGAGCTCTTAATTTAACTGTCACTGACGTTTCGGAAACCAAACCGGATGACTTCGCTTATGTTCACAGCATGTAAGTATACATTTATTGTCTCATTCACTGTAGTGTTTGTTTATCAGTAGAAAACTAGAATCTCTGAATAGAATAAAATATTCTCATGAGGGACGCTAGTTTAGTTAATTCTGATTAATTATTAATTACATTTTACTTTTGCAAAATTGAGAAGGGCAATGATATTTAATTTACTGGTGGATTGTGGTTTAGATACGCACCCTTAAGTATAAGACTAATACAGCATCGCTTGAAGCCTTCATTGTGGTCAACCATGAAATATTCATTACCCACACTACTACCCGGCCCAACTGTTGACGAAAGTTTTGAGACACATTTCATGCCAAATTCAACATCTGGAAAAAGATCAGCCAAATCTAATTTAATAGTTTTTATAGGAGGATGTACATTTGCAGAAATATCAGCATTAAGGTTCTTAGCCCAACAAGAAGATGACTGTAAGTTATTGTATTCTTGCTGAGTTATTGTTCTTATTCATAGAGTCTCAAACCACGCAATGATTAATTTGTTGTTGTTATTAGGTGAATTCTTAGTTGTCACTACAAAAATTATCAATGGAAATACATTCCTTAATAGTCTATTCGAGGATCCAAAAATTAAAAAGCCTAAAGAAGGATGACAGTTGTTTTGAATGGACATAATTTTTCTTAAATTCATGTTATTTTGTCATTTTCTTCATCATATTGCATGTCTTTATCTCATCATAATTGCAATTACAATTTATATGCCGATATTCACACAATTGAAATAAATTACGAATAAACAAATCGCACTACAACCAATTTCTTTATGTGCGAAGTCAAATCAAAATTAATGTGCCTATATTTAAATAATAGCATTAAAACCAAAAATTTGTAATTTGCTTTCTTTATTTCTTCCATATTTCATACCAACATAAGTTCATTACATTAAAATCGTTGAGCATCTATATATAATCCTAAAAGCAAAAACATCCATTGAAGAATTTACAATTGATTTGAAGAGTACATCAAATAGATAATATCTTATAATATTATCGTCTTACACAATAATGACATTTCAAATCGCGCTATTAAAACGCTTTTGATCTGTTCATTTACAAACAATTGTATCAAGGTCGAAGTTTTAAGAATTTGGTATTTCATTTCATTTCATACTTCACACAGTCACATTCAATCAGTAACAAAAATATGGTATTATCGCAGTATATTGGTATCAGTCTTATGAGCATTTAAAGATGCCCATTAGTGTGAAAATTAAAATCATTTCATGTATGCAAACTGTGATCGAGGAAACTAAATTTCCATCACTTGTTGCTGTATCTATTGTACCAATATAAAACTCTTCCTAATAATTCATGTAATTCGGTACCAAATAGTAGAAATTCGTTTCATTTAATATATTTGCATTTCGATAATACTTGTGCATTGACAAGATAAGCTAATTTTCAAAACACTTACAATGATCATGAATAATGACATGAAATTATTTTGTTATGTTGTAGCATACATAACGCTCGGAATAAAGGAAGTTAATTCTCGTAGTAGGTATGCTACTTGTATGAGTAAGAAATTGTTTAAATTGTGATTAATTTCGAAAAAAATCACCCTCTTAGAAAATGTTCACTATCTTTTCAAAAGATCACGCACATTCATTCCCACACATTATTCAATCACCGTAATTGTTAATTAAGTAATAATATTATGATAAACGTATTGTACTAAATCACGACACAGTAAATAACAATCTCAATTAAACTGTTTATGTTCTTGTCTAATTAATTCAATCTACCAATGACTTGTCAACAGTTTTTGACCTTCAACTCTGCTATTTACATAGAAACAACGGATTCATCAACTAGACAAACCCGTGACAAAAAGTACATTGAAACACTTAATTAATTTTCAGATAGGTTGTACTTAATAAAATTTTTGTAATAAATGAGGCCGTGTTAGGCCTTTTATTATGCTTTAGGCCTTCAGTGGGACTACGCAAATAATTCATGAGGCTAAATTACGAAATATTCTTAACTTACTGAATGTTGCCTCATCTGTCTGATTAAATACATTTTTATGACAGATAAAGCTCTATCGACACTTATGAGTTTCAGGAAGTAAAAGGGTACAATGTAGGTACAATGAATGTGTACAAAAAATTTAGCAACATTTAGATCATTTCAGAAACTAACTAGTCATAAATTAAAATTTTGCATATATTAATATACAGTTGTGCAGCACACTTTTGCTACACACGACACAAATTTATATCTTGCAAACTTGTAATTGTAGCACTTCATGAGTTTCATATCCTTTCGTTTACCTAATTTCTAACAATAAGTCATCTTGTTAATATCAATTTTTAAGTCTCCATTTTATCCTCTTGGTCCTCAGACCGATTTTTCGAGTGCACAGGGTTGGTGTCAAAATGCTTATTGTTCTGAGAATGTAACTCCGGGGAATTCATTTCGATTCCACCCAACGGGATTGCGACTTGCGGCTTCCACAATACCACTAGAAATATTAGCATACAATATTTACATACAAGGTATTATACAATAATAACTTAGCATGCGCTCTACTTTTATATCTCACATCCATAAAGATTTCATGCATTTGTGTATCAATGCTTTGTTTGGATTCTTTAAATACCTGCCATAGTAGCCTGCTTGATCATTTTCTGAGCCAACACGGTTGAGATATCGACGGGCTTTTTTGCCATAGAGTTTCGGACCTCATGTGAAAGTATTAAAGATTCCATACCTTGAATCATCTTATCTCCGATTTTATATTGAAACTCATGCTGGTAACCATTCCCACCACCGTTTGTTTTATTTCCATCTTTCACCATGCAAGTCGGCAAACCTGTTTCGGCGTCATTCCTTTCTCCGTCTTCATCCATCATCATTGGTTCCGGCTCTGCAACTACAGATACGGCTTCCGGTTCAGCCTGTAACACATTCGGTGATACCGCAGGTGATACTTCGTATCCTCTGATGAATCCGTCCTTGTCCAAAATTTCGTCCTTGATAGTTTCGTCAATAGCTGCTAATTTTGGGCATGGTTTACTGCAAAATGAAACAAGTATAATTAGCGTTAGTTTTAGCTTCTCCGTGTTTTTATCTTGAATCCTTATTGCTTTAAGAAGCACTTAATGTAACAGATTATCAATTTATAAAGCGCATAAAAGCATTGACACGAGTGAATATTACTGACAGATAATAATTAATGAAGACACGTTTCAAAATAGGCATCCGTGAATAACCTAACTTAGTTATCAAAAATGTATTGTCATAAATCTATTGAAGAACGCATAGTACAAAATAAAGCGTGAACCGTGTTGAATTCCTGTAAGTACCACAATGAGAATATACAAGCGTTCAGTGCTATAATCTTAAATAAGCTTAAATTAAAAACAATCGACATTATTTTTAGCGTTTTTATTTACAGTGATTGCATAAGCGGAGACACTTCGGTTAAGTGTCATAATGATTAAGCGGACACAGTACACTAAACTAAATATAATTAATCCTTTTTCCGAAATATTTACGTTTTAAGCGAAGTAAAAACATTACGATATTTGTATTTTTCATCAATTCTATTTTATTTAATTTAAAATTTATCTGTACTTGTACCATTGATTATAACTGTAGAGGTTAAATATCCAACGGAGGAGCTTTGTTAGAGACCGGCCTATTCCCCAAATTGTTTTCAAGGTCAAATCTGTCAAACCTATGTGTTCTTGAATTCATATTTATTGGTGCCTTTCACCATAGTATCAACCATATATTAATTTTATAGTCTACTTAATTTAAATTCATGCTTCTATTATTTCAATATGCAAATTATTAATTTTTTATGAAACTCAGTTTAATCATATTGACCGTGTGAAAAAATTCCGATTCCGGCTAATTTCCTACTGCCATCAACAATTAAACAGTATTTTCAATTTACTAAGCGAGCAGAGAGCAAGTACCACTGCTTGCGAAAGAAGATCATAGTGTACATTTTTAAAGTATATAATGAACATTCCTTACATTTCTTCTTCGTAGGCTCTGTCTTCAGGACAAATATCTAACTTCCGTTTTGTACCAGGAAGAGGAACCCATTCATATTCAGCTTCCCTCCGTCTGTTCTCCAAATGATTAGGAGGATTGCTCAGTTCTGACCGATTCCAGTACGTCGCCATTTCCAAACAGCTCTAAAAATAGAATTGAGAAATCAGTTGCTTCAGCGTACCATTTGCATTAATCTTCGAACTTGGATATTTTTACCGACTTTTAGAAAACAGACTATTGCAATAAGACCAACTTACAAAAATAGAAAACAAGTCATACTGTTCAATAATTACAATTAATGTAATTGTTGATGTACCAAGATTTTAGTACATTGTGATAGATGATAATATATTAAACAGTCGCACAATCATTTTTTGAAAATTGTGAATTCTGGGTTTTGTTATTTTGGATTAAGCTGTCAATTTCCCCAGAAAAAATCTCAAAATATGTCCCGTATAAATTTTGCATTTTTATGTGTATAATTTCTTCGAATTTCCTTTTAGTTTTTTCTCTAGAACAAAATGAGTTTTTTGATGAATGTCCTGCGAAACCAAATTCGCAATGATTTACACTACCAGGCCAGGATTAAAAATTTCATAAAATCCTGTGCGGATTTTGCTTTTGTAAAAGATGAAACATTTTTTCCAGACTTTCAGTCATCAGTTGAGATTAAGGTTCAGTATTTTTAGTTAGATATATTAAATATTGAGTACTATGTTGAAATTCATGAGACAGATGATAATGTGGAATGCAAAATACCTCTGGAGGATATGAAGTTAACTGGCAAAGTAGTGATTTTCAATATTTCAGGTTTATAGTTGGGTTGGGTAAGTTTGGTTGTTGGTTGGGCGAAGGATTAAATAATGTAGAGACGCTGTCTTAATTACTTCGGTTAGTGACAGTTTGTTAATTATAAAATAGTTGAGGCTACAATTTGTTCTCTTTTAGACACTTCAGTACAGACTGCACACTTTTTCTAGAATTTTCAGTGTACCGAGATCCCGAAAATCCACTTTACCCATGAATCAAGACAACATGATCATGTACACTTAAAAGAAATCACGGTATTCGATTCCATTCGTACCAATTTGAGTACGTATGTAAATAAATATTCTACCTGTCTGTCTAGTTCTCCTAATAATAGTAGATGATCCCTCGAGTAAGATATTATGTTACAAGATTTATATTGAGTTTCTCGCAGAGCCGTAACAAGCCAGCCAGACTCGTCTTAGATGTAAATGGGCTCACCCGCGGGCCCCCAGTAGTGAGCAATCATGTGTTAATAAGGTTGTACCCTGGATTTATGGATGTCAATAAAGAGGGCGCCCTGTAAATCTACCAAAAATGTGTATAAAAAATTCTTAGGTTAATAAATGGGAAAATTCGAGCAAAATTTTGGCCAAAATAAGCCAACAAAAGACTAAATTTATTTTTTTTTAATTTGGAGTCTATTTCTGTTTTCTTTTCTTTTGAGCGGTAATTAGCCTACTTTCAGTCATACTTTTGTGTTAGTAACGATTCAAACCTTTTAACAACTATTGAAATTTCAAAGGTTATAAGTTACTACAGTTAGTTTTAAAAATTCATCTATAACAGCGTATGACCGTTTAGTTTACAAATTAAATGTGTAAACCAAACACACAGAGTTTGTGTAATAAAGCACGCCAAAATATTGGTTAAACAATAAATTAATTTTTCTGATACCTACAATAAGTACCAAGTATGGTAAAATGTATTAAAAGAATCTTAAAAACTAAATAATTAGTATAGCTTTCTCACTTTTGTTGAAGCAAAATAAATTTTGGAGTTTTATTTAATCGAAAAGCAATTAGTAATTTCCTGCTCAATTGATAATCTAGCATTATTTCAAAAATAAAATAATATTACTCGTAACAGTTTTACTTCCATTTTTCATTTTCATTTCCAATAATATCTAGTGTAATTGGTGATCGGGACCCGGGCCCCACGTTGCCCGTTCTGAACGAAATCATCCTCTATTCCAACATATTACTTACACCACTACTTGTGCCGTTGTGCCGCGAGTCCCAAGAATAGAATTTGATTATAGAGCATAGAGTATTATATAGACGAGTGGTCGTCACAGTTTGTTTTGACTTGTGGATGAGCATTGTCAGCAGAGGTAGGAAAGGCAGGCGTGATAAACCTAAAAATGGTAGAAAATTCTCTTATTTCTCCCCCAAATGTTTATAACAGATTTAAGTGACATTTCTTAGCTTACTCAGCATAAAATTAAATGTGATTCTATATATGTATTATTCCCAAATTCCTGGTTATTCCCAAATACAATACAATTTGTGGCCATAGGAACTGCTGAACTATGGAATCAAATCAGTGTCGGTCAAAATTATCTAATTCTTCTTTCCTGATAAACCATGATAACTTCAATTTAGGTATTAATAATTTATTGTTAAAATCAAGAGATTATCAATTTCTTTATGAATTACTTCTCCTTTAATTTATTGTTATCATAAGTATCAATACATTACGTGCTGATGTCCCATTATATGACCATAAAGAAATGCAATGGGTATCTCTGATACACATTGCACAAACACAAACACAAACATTTTACGTGGTATCACACGAAAGTTTAGCTAAAAATTCACGTATCTATCACTATGGAGTAAAAAATATGATTAACAATTTTTTCTTATTAATAAATATACAATAATTACAGTTTATATACCCTGAAACAAATTCTCTACTGGTTACAGACACGTAGGGTCTGTTAAGAAACACTTAAATTTGCCTGCCTTTGCTAACTCTGATTGTAAATGAGGCTGTGCGTGGATGAATCTTTCTGAGAATGCTACTTGCTACTGCTGCCAGTCTGTTGAGCGGAGTCAAGTTTCAAAATAATGTTAATAATAAGACGACGACTAAATATTAAACAATATTGTATGTATTATGTAGTAAGATAAATATAAATATAGAACAGTCTCATGTGTCGATGTCAATATGTGTAGAAAACGCTAGTAAACTCTGCTACTTTTTTTCTTTTGTCCAAAATTTAGTAACAGCAGATAAAATAAATATTATTTATTTAATAACAGGGGCATATCTATGATTTTTTAATGGGCGGGGGCTCAAGTCGTCTGTGGGGCTCAAAACCTAAAAATGACAAAATTTGCAGGCTTCGGCCAAAAATTTTGCCAACCAACCCTTTCCCCAGAATCTGGGGTATGGGGGGATCATGCCCGGTGAACCCATACATTGATACGCCCCTGTATAATAAATAAACACATAATAAACTAAATATTAAGTTTTTAATTCTCTTTCAAACTTAACAGTAAAGTAAAAAGCATACACCTTTATGAAACATTCATAATTTTTCATTTTTTACTATAATTTTTTACAATATACATGACAGAGAATCGAGTGTCTCATCTCGTGTACACAATTGTTGAAATAAATTATACATAATTTATCTACGTGTGGCTCACTGTGCTGGAGCTCCCCCAGATTTTGGAAAAATGGGTTACTTGGAAAAATGTAAGCTTTTGCATGTATATGAAGCTTTTCCTATGACGTAAAATATATTTCAAATCCGATTGCTTTGAGTTGTTCAAAAATATTATTGTAATGTTGTAAACTGCCGAATGATTGAAGGCAGGGCAGGAGCATATTGAGCTATTATTAAAAATCATGCACAGGTTATTTAAAAACACTTTCGATGATGATTGTTTGATTGTCAAGAATGATCTGATCCGTTATGATTAGTGAATTCAGAAGTAATGCCATAATTAGTTTAGTTTTCAGAAACTTATAATCATATCAATATCAATATCTTATAATAGAAGACCATTTTTACTGGCAGCTCTGACAGCACAGCAATGAAATTAATGAGGGTACAAGAAAATGTATATTATATGTAATTTAGCCAGAAGTAACTGGTACTTTCTAACTTTCTGCATGGTTCTGGTAATATCTTAGTAATCTTACGATGCCCATAGTAAACAAAGCCATGAGAATATCTATTCATCCGAACCTTACGATGACAGCGAATTTAACATAAAGGCAGACAAGTTGAGACACGACACAGATGCATTTGTAAATGGATGAAAATTGATAATGACACAATTACTATTAATTTAAAAGTATTTATATGCAAAGGGCGTATCTAGGATTTAGAAATGGGAGACGGTTCCCGCACATGAAAAAGAACTTTTTTGCCGGTCGGCCGCAAAATAACCTCTTTTCTAGGAATCTGGTCGAGCCCGGGTCCCCCTCTATTGCCATATTTTATTTTATTATTTGCATTCATCATTATGTATTTTGATAAATATTTTGGTCAGAAAAGTTCAGTAATACTTGCATTGCAAATCGAACTTTGCAAAAATCGCGATATCATCGTGTGAGTCGAAGACACTTTCTTTTCTTGACGGATCTCAGTGAGATATCCTTGAGTTGTTTTGCGCCAGAGTGGGATATGCTTAAACCTATGTTTTAGTATTTTCAAGGCAGCTACAGTATTTCAGTTTAATTTTTTTTTCGGTGTATGGCTTTGACTAATTCATAATTCACTGTGTAAAATGGATTTAGTAAATAAGAAAGTGTGTTTACTATGTCGCAATAGGATTAAAAACAACATCGAGGGGTTGGATGCGGAAGTAGCTGATAAAATCTACCAGACATGTTTAACTCATTTACACACAGCGATTGCAAACAGTGCTATAAATTTAAACAACAGTCTCCCTTCATCTCTAAAATTTCAATCAGGAGGAAATCAACTGCCGTTGTGCCAGCCCTGTTTTGATAGTGCCTTGAAGGCTTCACAAATGTCGGAGCAGCTTCAAAAGTTGCAAAAAGAATTTGCAAGCTTCAACATGGGTTTTTCAATGTCAGTTTTGCAAAGACGAAGTCACTGTGAAGACGAAGAAGAAAAAGAGGCTGAAAAGGGACAAAATGGATCTGGATCCGACAACGCCAGTTGCACTAATAACTCGGAAACAGGCGTAATTGAAACTGAGTCTGAACAAAATCTACTACAGAATTGGACAAAGGTAGACCACAGACTTATAATAATTTCGTTTTATTTTAACGGAAGTATTTAATACATAAATTATTGATAACATGACTGTACCATTTATTTCAGATTAAATTAAATTAGCTATCGAAGCCGAGACCGGTACTTAGGTTAAAAGAAGAATCATGTTGCCTGAAGGTGGAAGGTGGAAGGACGAATGAATACAAAAGTGCATCCACATATCAAACACACTGTGTCAATCAAAGGTGAGGTATTTCATTATAACAAATGTAGTTAAAACACTACCACAGTCGGTCGGAGGATGGAGGTACTGAAGAACTAGTACTATTATTACAGGTCGCGACCTGTAATACCTTTTTTGCCTCTTTGTGTCCTCCCTCCACCGTCCTTCCCCCCTTTCTCCCCCTTCCGAGGCCTTGCGTCCTCCGAACGTCGTTCGCAGGATCGTGAAACTATTCCACCCGTGATATTTAAATAACGGCACAATCTTTGACTAGTTCAAATTGTAATTTAAGAAATTTTGTGATTTGGGATTTACACAAAAAGACATCATGTATTACCTCAACGATTGGATTGGAATAGCTGAAGATCTCAAAGCGTCCGTTCTGTGGTTATCTCAAAGGTCACGCCTATCTTCTAGCTTTACATATTCTTCAGCAACAGTGTCACACTAATAAACGTTAAGTCTAAATAGTTATATGAAAAATTGTGTAGAGTATGTACTAGGTACATCCTCAATAATACTATTATGTTTATGATTCTGTTAAAATATAATATAGCTTGTTTTGATCAATTGTTGAATTATAAAAATTGAATAGAGAATTGTAAAAATAAGTCTTTAAGTACTTAAGCCATTTGGGTACAGGTAGACGGATTATAATGGTTGGTCAACCTTTATAATCCTTCGTACCTAACCCAGGTAAGAAA
>JABASD010006004.1:0-11102 GCA_019776165.1 Pogonognathellus flavescens
TTATATTGGTGGTTTTGCTCTATATTGAGCACTGAGAGTCACTAGGTTGAACCAACTAATGAACTTTTCTAAGCGTGTAGTAAGTAAAGTTATTTATAGTACGGATAAAATGAGGATTGTTATACATTTTTGTCCAAACTTTTGTCAGGATTTTTGGCATATTTTCTGAGAAAAAATTGTCAAATCATGTAATAAAGGAACATGATGTAGACATTTTGTCTATAAACTTCAAAACTGAATAACTATCTGTAACTTCTCATGCAATGCGTGGTAGGTAGGGTAGTACCCGTAGAATGTTTGTACAAGATTGTTAGTAAACCCGCGGACTGTTTGCGTATTGCTTTTCCAGGTTGGGTTGTTCTAATGAAATATAAATGACGTATTCAAGGAGTACAGTAGGAGAATGCCAAGCTTTCCTTGAAATAATGTAAGGAAATACTAATGCAGCTCAACTTTCTTCATTACTAAACCATACGATACGACTGTTGTTGTTGCCGAGTCACTGTTAGCAAAGTTACAGAAAATTTCTACAGCCACGCTTTAGAGGAAGTACCTTAGACCACACACTACAGTAAAGTAGCAACAGCAAGCAAATAATATGTTTCTTGTGTTTGTGTCTACCTGGTCGATTTACCTCGTCAATTTACTTTCCACTATATATAGTATAAAGATACCTTGTACTAATATAAGTAATAATAGAACTTGATGATTTTCCACGGAACGATGAGAAAAGGGAATGTTGGTATTTGAGAAGTTATTTCAGTTGAGTTGAGTAAAAGATAATCTTTTCGTTACAAAAGTCCAGAATTGAGATATAGCTCCAAAATATAGATTTTGCTTAGTTCTCCACGCTGCTTTTATATATTTATGGGTACAGCAAGCGGTTTGGATTAGGAAAAGCTTTATATATAAAAAGTACAGTTTGGGATTTCGCCGTAGATCAAGCTTTGGCCACAGTATAACGTATAGTGCAAATATAACTCAAGCTTTTCTTTTTCAACTGAGAACAAGAACATATAAAGGTACTAGTGAAACCAATCCATGTCACTGTTACTACTTACTTGGTGTAATAACATTACGTTGTGTCTACAGAGACATGTTCGATCCCACAATGTGATATACTTCCAGTACGTAATGCATACTTGTTCACAGACTACTTTCTTCTGCTTTATAAATCCTAATCTAATTTTCTCTTCACTTGACTTGAGTTGCATTCCCGGATCTGATGAAATATTTTGTACTTGGCTTGACTCATTTGCTACGGAACTCTGTCTGCAATAACCGAGGCGAAAGCCAAAAAGGGAAATGACTGGGAGGTGCGTTAGCTTTGGATTGGATAATCCAATTAAGTTTAACCATTGCTAGTTTACCGCAGCGTGTACAACCGAATATTCTTTGTGTTTTCACTTTTCACTACACTCACTCTACTTAACGAGTCTGAGAGCACAATAGACAACTGCAAAGAATTCATTAGCAAAAAGCCTTCGAGCTAATAATTTTTTTCCGCTTTGATGTGCAAATTCAAGGTAAACGTAACCGTGAGCATGTCATGATGACTATACACAAAGTTCATTTGTTCCTTTTAAGGACTACACACATAAATGCAGTCAGTGTGGTTTTTGAGATAGAGACTTCAGGAGAAAAGCGGCAGACACTCGACACATAATTTATCAACTTTCACTTTGTTTTGTTTGGATAAGAACGTTTTACTACTATACTTGTGAAAGAATATAAATAAGTTGTGCAAGTGCTGGTCTCTTAAATTTGACTTTGGTTAACAAGTCTAGTATTGTTTTTGCTAGGAGGAAAAGTTATTTATACAATATGTATATGCAATAGTCAAGAAGTTGACCTAAAGTAAACCTGAGGTTGTAAGTTATGCAGCAGAATATCATGGCACAAGTACCAAGTTGAATTCTTTACACGAAAATGAAAATTGATTTTCCATTGTTCCTTCTCGCTTTATCTTCATTTCTGTTTTGTTTTAGATTTTCTAAAGCATTACTATTTCATTGGTTGGGAGTTTGGATTCTATGTGGGCTGTCAGAAGAAAGACATAAGTCAGCACAAAGTGGGTACCTACAATAAATTAAATAAGAACCAATGCATTCAGTAACTGCCAGAGATTGATTATGCTTATAAATAGCACGGTACCACAAAGATTGCACAAAGCTCACTGAATAGACACTCTGAGCTACTCAAACTTGCAGGGAAATAAAACGAATCCATTGTATGGTATTATTTATATACCCAGACATTTGTACATTAATTTATAAAATTAGTCTTAAATGCATAAAATAGACCTAATAATAGGAAGAATTACTATGGAATGAATGATGAATACCTTTACTAATTTTGACTACTGCCTGACATTCACCACATATTCATAAATCTCTAGCTCTACAAAGTCCTTCGAATATTAAGTCCCCCCAAACAATACAAAGCATCGAATATTTATGTATTTCTATAGAGTAATGAATGATTTGCATTTAAGTAGGTAAATCCCATTTCTTTTTATACACATTCTTAAACAAATCAATTAAATAATATGAAATCTAGATTCATCAGAAGCAAAAATGTTTTTCAATATTTCGTATTACAGTGTTATGTAAATTGTTAACTGCATTAATGTTAAAAATGTGAACTACAGATATTCAGTCGACAAAGATATATGTAATAAATTTATTAGCAGCCAACAAATGGTAACCAAGAAGGCAATGTAATGTCCATAGACTCTTGCAGAATAGAATTGCAATAAATAAATTTCAATGACTTCATTTTATACCTTATGCAGCATACGTATTTGTACAATACGTAAAACCGAATTTGGAATAAAATAATTCGTGTCTGCATGGAAAATGACTTGCAGTGCATCGGAGTGCATAGTGTAGATATGTTCGTAAACGTACATATATGCAGCAGAATAGTATCAAAAATAGCTACATGGATAGTACATGTAGATATCTTTTTATTAGCGAATGAAACATAAACTTGCAGCAGCATACATGCAGCGAAAAGGTATGCATTCAATGCACAGGGCGCAAAATAAGCTTTACAGAAGTGAAATAGCAAAATCTATTGATGTCATTCATATTGTCATCTACTTTGATTTAGGAGTTCATTAAATTGGATTTTGCTCGGGTTTTCACATCGTAATTCAGTGCAGAGATCAGATAGACCTTTCTCACACATTCACGATAATTTGACTGCACCGAGAAAGCGTAGTGCAGCATACTATCAACTATGGAACTTTATATATTTAGTTGACACAGTCAGATGCATAGAAAGTGTAAAACTTTTTTATATACTTACCTACAAAGTATTTTTTGACTTGGAAGATATTTCTTCGTGTTTGTAGGAAAAGACAGACTTTTCTCAATTGCGATCTCCATTAACGAGGGAAAAGTTATAAGTTATAAGAGACGAAAAGAAAGGCGAGGTGAATTAGCGGACGTAGGAAATGGTAAAGTGACACATCTTGATTGCACCATACGTGTAGTATATGGTTGTAAGTGTATGTACGAACATCTACAATGGCTGGGGCATGGCATTAGCAAAAAATTCTTATAGTACTTTAGCCTTTGGCAATCATCTGGGTTGATAGAAGAAAAAGAAATTGGAGAAGAGAGTGAACTTGACGCTGAAGTTAACAATTGCGTCCCTCCCGAGCAGTTTTTTCGTTGAGAGCCTTCTGAGAGATAGCCGCGTTTGTAGCTCCAGTGTTTCAGTCGAGTCGTTCATACCCGTTTTTATAGCCATGAGAATTTTGTTTCGTACAGGTAGCATCATCCATATAAAAGTAAAGCTCTCTATACGGTTTCACTCTGCTTTTCGTAACATACCGTTGAGTACAGTACATGTCTAGTTATCTTATTTTTATTTCTTTTTCTTTGGACTGCTCGTTGAATCGTTTTTGTGTTCAGGTTGATCGGATTGACCATGTGGAAGGTTCGAGAAGGAGAAAGTCAAGTAAAATACTCTGGTTGTTGAGTAGGAAAAGGAAAACAAGTTTTTCTTTCAGTTTTCCATGAGAAGTGCTAAGGAGGTTAAACGAAACTGAGACAAGAAACTCAACTGGGAATGAAACTCTCGTCGCCGCCTTGAAATAATCTGAGGAGCAAAGGCAGGTAGTCAGTCGTCCCATGTAGTTTCCTTCTCGAACAAATAAAATTACATCGTTTCATACACAACTAGCATACACAATAGTCGACATTGTCGTACATTTGCCCACACTCGCCCAGAACAATGGAACAACCATTTACAGCAACAACGTGTGTACAAATACACTTTCTGCAACACTATACATGAAACCGGAGGTGACTCTTCTGGAACATGTAGGTCTATGTAGAGTTGCTAAAGTCGTTTCATGTCTCAATCTCATTTTCTTCCTCTAAGTCAGCATGGACATAAAAAGAAAGAAAAGTCAGTCCCACATAAATATCTTGGCTTGCCAAAAACGAGGGGATTGTACCTACCATTGTATCTTGTACTTACTATTGAACTTACTTGCATAGACCCTATTCGTCACTACACCAACTATAAAATTACATGCATGTGTCTGTGGGCACATAGCAAAGAAAGTTGTTTCCTCAAATATACTGGAACATTATTTCCCAAGGTGCTGATGCACAATACGTACTACCTACACAACTACAATATTTTTTATGCCTTTTATCTTTCAGCCTTTCACATCCCAGTTACAACTCTTATGATCGTGCTCTTCGAGATATCTTGCTAGTTTTCTTGTCAGAGCATCTAACTTCTTCTTCCTCCATTTACAATATGTAAAAACTGTTCTGGTACACTGAGTACCATGAATCAAATTATAATAAACGGGCGCACACAACGCAAACATTACATTTGTCTCGTACAATATGAAATGTAGTATTTTTATGCGTGCGCTTGAGATAACTTACTGCAAAACACGAATTAAGTGAGGATTCAGATACAAGGACCCCACAAAATTGTTGAATTATTTTCAGCTTTTGAAAGTGGTAAACATTTTTAATACAGAAGAGATGAAATCACTCTCCTGAAAGGCAATTATAAGCACCTACTCTATTATTAGAGTCTTTGCAATTATTTTCACTAGCACGACGTAATTATAGTCTTATGTATGTTCCTTAGACATGAATAGCCTATTTATGTACTCTTGCAAGAAGAAGCGTAGTAAGACCCGTATTTTATTCGCAGTAAGAATCAGTAGTGGATTTTGCGGAGCAAATTGATTGTGGACAGTTGATGGAAAGACATTTGAACTTGTAGTGACGAGTGATTGGCCTGATATGGATGGAAATGAAGAGAAATAGAAAAGAAGACTCGATTTCAATCTCATCGTCTGATTGATTGAGTTCCTTTGTATTCTGCGTGATGTGTGGGATTGGGATGTCTTTGTAGCAAATGCTCAGTCATTCGTCAAATTGATGGATGCAATGCATGTAACTTTCTTCTCTGTCTTATTCCCCCTTGTTATAAATAAATAAAAAATTCAATGCACATTCCTTCTCATCGAAAATTTATGCTTTGCGCTATTACTACAACACACTGCAGAATTGATGGTGATCACAATGCGTAAACTAAAACCGTTTTTATCCAAAACTCGTTGTCAATCTCTTATTTATAAATAATCCCTTTGGTTATAGTATTACACAAGTACGTTTGTAGGTACAGATATAAATTATAGACTAAGAATGCATATGAAATGTCTACTACTGCGTAAAAAGCAGATAACAGAATTTCCTCAAACGCAAAAGCAAACGGCAAGAAATTAGTTAAACAACTTTGCATTTGCATCTATAACATATCTACGCAATGTGTGTAAATATTTCCTGTGTGTTATCCGTAGCATGCGAGAAAGTCATTTCGAGCCCGAGCAGTTGGAAATTCAAATGAAAGTGAAACTATTTGTGTTTGCATAAAATACGGTAGTAAATGTACGCAAATGGTTGAAAGAGATATACCTAGGTACATAAAATGAGAATCCTAGCCAAAGACTTTGAATTACAAATACAAATATGCCTGAACAAACAAGTCATTAGTTTACTTTCCTTATTGTTCATTCCGATGGAGCATTAATTGTCAAACAGACCGATTTTTCATTTGCTTCCCTTTATAGAAACTAGAAATTACTTTCAGTGCAGCAACCAACCAAACAAATTCTCTTCCAAAAATAAAGAAGTATAGCTAAAGTTCAAATATAAAGGAATGTACCTATAAAGAGCCACAGAAGGCATTCCCTTCTCTTAACTTAGCACACGCTCCTTGTTAACCCTTGAAAGGCTGTACTATTATCTATAGGTACAATACCTGTAGTATGTACTTATATATAACTATTGTCGAAATCGTGGTGGTTGGAAGTGCTGCAATTAAGTGCTATCGTGTAGTAAGTTTTCTTCTACAGAACGGTAAAGCAGGCGAAACAGTTGGAATTGAGAAATTGATGTGGGGCTTTGGATTTGACTCGTGGATTATTGGCTACTCTAATGCGGTCTTGTCTGGCAAGTAGTTGAAGGTTCAATAGTACAGTTGGTATCGGGCATTGTATAGATTTATAGCACTTCGCTGTGCTGGGTTACTTTTGTAACGTGGTACTGTTCGTATAGTGCACATCAATAGGATTGTAGAGTCTACACACAACTGCAATACAAAAGTATAATGAATATCTCCTCAAATAGAACACCCCGCAGTCAACCCATGGAATCTAATCCACTTCTATTCTAACGGAAACGATTCTTTTTTCTTTGTTCGGGCGAGGTGCTAAGTCTTCGTTAAAAAGGATTGATCAAACAGAAAAGATGAACTTCAGTAAAAGAAACACATGCATTTCGGTTCTGTTCACTTACACAGCTTTCACACCCGAATCCACTGTAAACTCAGATCTTTACAAACCTTTCGTTCACAGACTCATCGCTTACAATATTTAAATCGTCTCCATCTTGGCTAAAAACACTAGCTGCAAATATTTTCAATGATATCTTCAATTGTTGTTCTAAGCAATTTTTTCGACTTTGTATTCAACCGGCCCAAAACTGAGTGAGTCTTTACAGTTTTGTTTTAAAGCGTTGTGTATTTTAATTCACACACACATACATACAATCGGAAACATTGTATAATAACACATCCATTACCACTGCGTTTTTCTATGCGCTTTTTTAGACCAGTATATTTTTTTAACACCATAGCTGTAGCACAACATGTCTTACAGTTATTAATGTTGTTATTATTATCATTGAGGATGTCAGATATGTGACTAGTTCTTTTTTCAGTAAATGAGTTTACCTTGAACTGCAAGATGGGTAAGATATACCTACAGTTAGAGAACGGGTTTGTAATGTAAGTGTTATTTTTTGAAAAAGATGTGGGGAAACAGTAGATGATTGCTGATAATGAGTGAAATAGATAGACATAGATAAAACGATCATGCTGTGCGTAGAGCTGACTCACGAAGATTTTCTTTCTTGCTTTTGGCAAAACAGATTACAGTCCTGCTAGTAGTACTTTTCCACAAAAAAGAAAAGTATTGCATTTCATCAATCAGTTATTTCTATGAATCCTTCAGTTAACACAAACACAACCGTTTCTGATTTCCTGAACTCACTGAAAATGCCTTCCGTACTAAAATACTGGCTACCATTCTTTAGCAAACATAATTTGCACGTGTGATCGAAATTTTCGAAATGTGACAGATTTGATTGCAGCGAGACAAAAGCAGGTTAAAAAGACACAAAGATGACTCCGGCAAAAAGAAATCTATAACTAAAACGATTTATAAATATTCATTTTGGATATTAAAAGAAATGAGCGATAACAATCACAAACACTGTATGTAATACGCTTGTAGATCGCTTTTTTATAAAGAAAAATCAGAAAGTGCATTTAGAATTTACACCATACTTTACTTAAGCATTAATTATCCTAAATACAGTTAAATCAGACGTAATAATGCAGATGGTACTTACTAGTTGGAAAAGTTAATAAATTCTAAAGTCTTGACTATCTAAAACTTGTGAGTGCAGAAAATCATTCCGCAAGACGAGATGTAGCCAGTCCTTTCTTTTTGTAAAGCGACGTTCTTTATGAAGTGAAATGAAACGATGTTTGCTTTCGTTATAGAATACTTGCAGGTTGGTTCTTTTGAAATCGAATGGCAAAGAAAAGAAAGAACACTGCGATTCCTTTTCATATCTTCAATGCTTTTCAATAACTTGAGACTTCTGAAGATATATGCTACCATGAAAGTCCTTAACTAAATCGCACCAAAAGAAAAATACATTTCTAAAGAATTTCTCTCGTTAATAAATTCAAGGACAGTTCATTCGGAAGGTAACTCAAGGTTTTATGTGCAGAAAATGTTAAATGCTAACCCTCACAATACTTTATTACGCACGGGCAGCCCTGCTTAATATATGTAGTAAATATAACACACAAGATTAAAGTCCGTATAAATACGGCGAGTGCAGCATTCAGTTACAGCTGCTGGAAGTGCAGTGTTCTTTGTACTGTGTAGCCTTCCATACATGTGTAGTACGTGTTTGGTAAGTAAAGATGAAAGTTAATGATTAATGGGTTTTTATGTGCGAGCCGAGGGTGAAAGTCGATTTTGTTTTCTAAAGACGTATACGACAAGACCAAAAGACACGAGAACCCTTTGCTAACTGGTTGGATACAAGTTTCATTGCGTTTGTTTAATCTCTATGATTATTACTCTGATTTCTCCAACTAATTAAATGCTCAAAGAACAGACTTAACCCTTTCATTCCTTAACATTTTCCCTTTTATGCAGTAAAGTTCTAAGATAATATAATCCTTCGTTTTTTATGGATAATTATACACTTCATGAATGAGAAAGTCCATTACACGCTTTTTCATCTGGAATCGAAGCATGAAAGCATGAGGGTAAACTCCTACTTAGATAAAACTACCTTTAAATATACGGTTCAAAAAACTATTAAATATAATAACCAATTGTGACAATTATTATTTACTATTTCTTACCTTAGCCGATATTCCAACCCTCGCTTAGTAAAACGTTACTGTAGTTTTTCTGCACCAACACTTTTTAACATTAATAATCAGAACTACAGATTTGCAAGCCTCCGTTTAAACGAACTTTTGTAACTTACAGCAACTTTTTATAGATATGAGAGATATTACCCGACGAAATAAAATATATCTATTACTACCACGTAGATACTATCATCAAAGACAGCACACAACACAATAAACAAACAAGTGTCACAGAATAAAAAGTTGAGAATTCCTTTGCAGCAGCCAACTTTCTAATGCACCTTATGAAATATTAGTAGAATTTTAGGCTCACACATACGAGTTCTACAAGTCACGAAAGATATGGGACATGTATGTTAAATGTTGGAGGTAAGTAATAGAGATAAGAACGATTATAGTTTTCTACAAGTTTACTTAGAGTGAAATTTAGTACTTATGAATACACTTTGCTGTGTGTTGGTAACGTCCTTGTCGGAGAATAAGTGTCACATTGAAGTGCATGAGGTGTAAATTATGTCCAAGTGTAGAAATGTTCTCAAGGCTGCTGCTGCTGGAGAAGGAAGACCGAAATATCTCTACACGGGAAACTGTGACAGAAGAGAAGCACAAGGAAATGCAAGCGGATGAACGTCTCAGACAAACTGGAGCTAAGAGTTCATCGGGCAACTACAAGATCTACACTGGAAAGTTGGAGTCAAGTGCAATGCATGTAAAGGGAGCAGTATTCTCCAGTGTAGTACTCACTCACTCAGCAGAACAGCAGACAACTCACACAGCTCGATATCAAAGCGAGACCGAAGCAGAGAAAAGCAAAAAGAAACTAACTGTGTGAATACTACACGAGGATAACTCCGAAACTCGGCTGCATTAGAAATACCCCCCTCTCTCTTTCTCGGTGCGTAGTCTCAGTCCAAAAATTGTATACAGAAAAAATTATTCGCTGTTCTACAAAAATTTCACTAATAATTTAGTTTCATGTTGTTTATAAAATTGTAAGCAAGTAATTTTTTTCCAATATAATTCTTAGTTAGTAGATTAGTATTAGTATGGTGTTTTTAAGCGAGACTGTAAAATAAGTTTAGGATTAATTTTCAAGAGGGAGATGGGAAATGTTTGGGTATTTTATTCTGCTGCAGAGTGTAGTCGAACTAGGGTCGCTTTCACACAGGGAGAGTTAGACAGAGTCACAGTACGGCACACGGCCACACGTACGCGTACGTATGTAGTAAAGTGTATTGGTACACATAGAGACCTACTAAAATACACGTTCACATGCACAAGACCAGTATGCCTAGTCAGATCGTCGGAAGAGGGGTGAGTGAAGTTAACACAGTGAAAGCAACCAACATTCTCCAACAAAGCTACAAGAATTGTCGATTTTATAGGAGGCTGCAGTATGTATGGTGTTGTATATTATCATACCAAGGAGGAAGCAATGTGCTTTTCAATGTGCCATGCTACTACTACCGTTGTTACACTGCTGCTTCGTTGCATTTGCCTCTGAACCTGGGCTGTGCACGCAAATATAGTGAATGAAGTAGTAAATGGCATAATACTACACAATATTATGCAACCTTTTTACAAGTTACGCAGCAACCATGCATATACGCTTCTCTTTTTAATCTGGGTGTGTATATGTAAATGTTGCTGCCTTGCTACCATTCTAAAACCACAACACAAACAATCGGTTATATTAGGTATATGTTTTCTTTCTGACTTTTGACAAAGTATGGCATGTGGTAGATAAAGCTACACTTTTAACACAGTTTTATAAATACACACACTTAATTAATTTGTCTAAAGGTGTGACTTTGCAAGTTTGTGGTTAAGAATTAATTGCAATCATAAATTTGTATGTGCATACCTACATATAAGTAATTAATTAGGTACTAGGACCAATCTTACTCGGCACATGCTTAATATACATTTGCAATATATCAAGCATGTTAATTATGTGGTTATATATAAAATGACTTATCTTTAAAACATCCTCAAAATAAATGATTTTATCCTCAAAATAAAAGTATTTCTCCGTAAAAAAGTCGTATCATCATAATAATTGAAAATGTCAACATAATAAATACACCGTCATCATG
>JABASD010006005.1:0-11099 GCA_019776165.1 Pogonognathellus flavescens
TTTGCATTTAATTAATGCAATTACTTATTTCACAGAATAGGAAAAGCTTTAAATGTGACTAAGTTATACAAGTCCGATTGTAATATTTGTCCAAGTTTGGGACGTTCATTATTCTTTTAATGCGAGTATATTGTCCTAGGGTAAACTATTTGCATTTAATTATTACAATTACTAATTTTACAGAATAGGAAAAGACTGTAAATGTGGCCAAATTATACAAGTGCGATTGTAATATTTGTCCAAGGTTGGGATGTCCATTATTCTGTCAATGCGTATGTCTTGTCTTTGGCTAAACTATTTGCACTTAATTATTACAATTACCTATTTCAAAGAGTAGAAAAAGACTCTAAATGTGGCCAAATAGAACAAGTCCAATTGTGACATTTGTCCAAGGTTGGGATGTTCATTACTATTTCAATGCGTATGTGTTGCCCAGAGCTAAATTTATTGCACTTAATTATTACAATTACTTGTTTAACTGAATAGGAAACGATTAAATGTGGCCAAATAGTACAAGTCCGATTGTAATATTTGTCCAAGATTGGGATGTTCATTATTCTTTTAATGCGAGTATATTGTCTTAGGCTAAACTATTTGCATTTAATTATTACAATTACCTATTTCAAGTAATAGAAAAAGACTCTAAATGTGACTAAATAGAACAAGTGCGATTGTAATATTTGTCCAAGGTTGGGATGTCCATTATTCTGTCAATGCGTATGTCTTGTCTCAGGCTAAACTATTTGCACCTAATTAGTACAATTACTTTTTTCAAAGAATAGGAAATGACTCTAAATGTGACTAAATAGTACAAGTCAGATTGTAATATTTGTCCAAGGTTGGGATGTGTGTCCGTGACTAGACAGTTTGAAATGTGAGACCAATGTTTTTTGTAACATTAACATGAAGCTTTGGTTTGGCTGTACAAAATGTATTTTTCACAATTACATCAAATTATTAAAGAAGATAATAATATAAGTAGCAATAATAAAAAGTAAAAGTGTACATACAGGATCGTACATTTTATACGCAAGGGCATATCTATGTATGGGCTCAACGGACTTGAGTACCCCCGTAGATTCCGGTAAAAAAGGGTATTTTACAAAATTTTCGTCCTAAGGCAGCAAGTTTTGGCATTTTTGGGCTTTTAGCCCCCATTCTAGATATGCCCTTGTATATACGTATCCAATTTCCAGGAAAAGATTATTTGACAAAAAATCATTTGCTTATTTTTACTTCAGAGCTCCCACTTCACGTTTGTCCTTCTTCAAATTGGAGATACGCCCTTGTACCCATACATTTATTAGATCATTCAATTGACAGTCAAATTATTAAACGGACTAGAATTACATCATGTATAAAAATCATAGCAAAATTAATTTAAACATTTTAAGGTAGGTAATAAGGTTTTAGGTAATTTTTATTAGTATTAAATACATCTGCGTATCTAACAATTAACAATATTTTATAAACATTCTACTGACAATTATAATAAAAAAAATAAATGACTGAAACAAAATTGTAGTTTTAATGAGATTGGAGTGGACGTTATAAATGTAACACTATTATTTAGTTAAACCTTGAAGACACTATTCTACTATCCAAGTGCTAAGGCACTAACATTATTAAGTTGTGTAATGAAGGCTGTTACTTAATCAGCCTGATTAAAATAAGTACTCTTAATTACATTACCATATATATAGTAATCACAATACTAGAGATCATTATTATTATCGTTTAGAATGGACTAGCAAAATTTGTCAATAAAAACATAATTTCAAATCATCAGGAATAACTTTTTCTATTATTAATATTATTACATTTGACTATTTGTAATTATTTTCAACGTAAATTAAAATTTTTATAACTTGTTCCTTGTTCTCCAAAATTGTATTTTATGTATCAACTATATTATTATTGCAATTGGACGACAAGACAAATTCAATTGTTCCATCCTTACTTGACTCGTTTACTATATTTTACGAAGTGTTCAATTTTCGTTGTTTTACATTCCATTAATATTATTAAGTGTAGCAGTCAACAATTAAGTATTCCTAAATCACAAGTATAATAGCACGGAATCTTGTAAAGTTACTTCAACTAGAACTTATAATTACAGAATAGCGTAGGTACATTAAATTGTGTCAAACTGATTTATCAGTCTACACCGTAAGAAATAGCACAATAAGTTAACATTATTTTATTTTACATTATTAGTAAAGACCAAGGGCGTACCCACCATAAACGAACTAGAAGCACGTGCTTCCCCATCCAAAAAGGGTTATTTACGGCCAAAGTGCGCAAATGCTCTTATTTTGGAGATTTTTCGTCTTTTTATGCTTTTTTGTCTACTCCAGATAAATCGAACCCCCCGTTACCAAATTCTGGGTACGCCCTTGTAAATGTGCATTATTTAACTATAGCTTATTAATTTAAGTACAGCAGCGTAGTTTCGTGTATATTTTTATGGTCGGTACGGTTAAGTTGTCAATGCTACATTATATAGGACTGGTATTAAATTGTTCTGACCTCCACAAGGAAACAAGTTTTGTCGTCCGATAATTTTCGAACAATCTTCTTGTCAAAGGCCTGTTTAATTCTTCCAAATTCCAAGATGTCTTTTGGACGATTAGCAAACCAGAACGAGTCAAACTCGACCATTAAAGCACAGCAAAACTCAAAAAAGATTCCCAGCAATTCGTCTCCCCATGTAACCTGATCGTTCGAATGAGCCTTTTGGTCAAGTTCCAATAAAAGTCCTACGCGGTTGTAGAAATGTGTTTTAGCCACTCCTTGTTGGAACAACTTGTATGCCATAAATGTAATCTGAATGGACAATACCGCAAACGGATAAGAATACGTCGGATGACGGGAATGGCTCAGTAATTGGCTAGCCACTTCTTTGTGATTGCGAACCAGAAATCTGAAATTAAAAAATATCACACTTATTAATTATTCATTTGTAATATTTAATTAAGATTAAACACTAACTTATAATTAATTGCACAATTAAATGGATAATTTTCTAAATATGAGAGTTTTATTGCTAAAAATGCCCTTACGACATAGATTCAAATCCCAGGTAGCCACATCCTCTAAAATCCGTCGCAGGGTCAGAGCCTTGAAACCCAATGTTTTGCCACTGTCTAGAAATTCTGCTGTTAAGTTTTTCACCCTTTGTTAAACACGTCCATAATTCCATTAACTGTAATCAAACAATGTAAAAGTTTTATTAACATAATTGACTTTAATTTTACCTATATATTTTATTCTACATGAAAAATTAAAATG
Organism: Pogonognathellus flavescens; assembly: GCA_019776165.1. Lineage (NCBI taxonomy): Eukaryota > Metazoa > Arthropoda > Collembola > Entomobryomorpha > Tomoceridae > Pogonognathellus > Pogonognathellus flavescens. The sequence goes on from JABASD010006005.1 coordinate 3,292, forward strand.
TAATAGTAAAGGGGAAAGATTTTAATGATTTGTTGTAATTAATTGTTCATCAAACAAAAGTAATTATTTTTGAGCCAGAATAGAATACAATTAATTATTATTTACAAATTCTGAATATTAGCCTCACCTTATCTTCGTGAGCACGATCGGAGCTATCGTACTGCAGGCTTCTTAGCAGCTCAATTCTTAAATTCAAATCTTTGTATGCCCAAATACATTCTATAGATTCTGCAATGCCTGTTATGAACCTAACAAAGGAAATTATAAATACAGAAACATCCGAAATGGTTATAATTATGATTTTTGCATAAATTATATATATAATATTTTTTAATGAACTTACCGGGGATGTATTTTTGCGTTCACGGATTTTGCGTTGGCTACCCGGTAGGCTGCTCTAAGCACCAATGCTTTGCGAGATCCTCTGAAGTTAAATGTTCCATCGTTTACAGCTTTATCCAAAACAGTTAAACACGCGTTTAACTCCTGACTCCTAGACTCCAGCAGAGATCTTTCTGTTTACATTTAAAATATTAAAACGTGAATTTGAGTCTTTTGGTTAACTAGGTTTGGCTTTAAATTTATTTTGTAAAAATGATTGTAATACTTAATAATGAAACATGAAAACATTAATCTTACCAACATTACGAATTCTTTTACTTCCTCTTAAATCGCCATAAATTATCCTTTGGAGTTCAGTCAATTTCGTCAAGTGTCTTAGACAATACTTAATTGAGCGATGGTAAATGTCAGATGCCACAAGTAAAGCGTATTTCAAAACATTAACCAGAAACCACATTTCGAATGATATTGAATTTTGAGCAGTAGTTACAATGGAGAGCCCCTAAACTAACGATTTTTTAATTATGAGTTTCGTGACTCATTGGACGGTGCAATCATAATTTGATTTGCTATAATATATACATTAGCATAAGTAATAATAATAAGGGATTGTTTGTGGGTTTGAAAACTTTATATGAATAAATATTGCATAAAATCAATTATGCTTGTTCAGGGTTTAGAATGCTAAGGATTAAATAACATTTCTTATAATATCTTGATGACAAGGGATATGTGTTCCTAATGATTATGTATGTCTAATTAGTTGTTCTAATCTTCAGCAAGAAGAAAAACAAATTGAACACCAAAACACATGAATATATTATGAGCTGCACAAACTTATAAACTCTAGGCCAGTAAAGAACTTTTAAACCAATAAATATACATCTATCAGCAAAAAATAATATAATGAAATCATTCACCGTTTGTATTTAAATAAACCGGAAATTGAAATTATGTACTGATTGAGCCATTAAGGTTAGAAAAGGATAAATAATATTATTGATTATTCTAGTTTGAATGCAATGCAGTACAAATCTCTTCTCCCGTCCATTCGCTCGCAAAGTTTAGATTCGGAATGCAATGTTTCTTTGCAAGCAACAGAGTACGTAATCCATGAAACAGTATTTTAGCTTCGCAGAAATATACACACACGGAGAAAAATATTTCGTTCTAAAGTAATAAATTTATGTTCACACATTATAATTCAAAATTCATATAGCAGTATCATACAAACGGTAATTAATTATTAATTATAATTCATCAACTAATTAAAATTAATCATTTACAAGCATCAAAAACGAAATTCGTGAATGTATGTAATTCAGCAGAAACAAATTGCCAAACATACTGTAGTTGGACAATTATCGGGTCCAACTTAATCCGCCTTCTCGATGGCGTCATCAGAGTCTGTATATTCTCCATCAGTAACCCCTGTAAGTATTCAAAGAATTACATTGGAAAATATATTTTATGATTGTAAGTATTTATGTGAATAAAAATTATTGTTTACGCAAAATTTAAAATATAATAAAGTATATTATAATGTTTGATTTACTTGGGATATGTTCAAGGTAGCGTTCTTGACATTTGGTAATAATTTTTCTTTCGACATGGGCAGTTACAATCGTTGAAGTATGTTCAGGGTCCACGACGCTAATAGAAACAACCCATTTCTTCCCGGAATGACTAATTGGCTTTGGGAGCAAAAGAAACATGAATATTATTAACAATTTTAACAATTAACATTGAAATAAACTTACAATTATTGTTTGTGACTTAATAATTTCTAGTAAGGCTACTAAAAGAGATTACCTCTTCTTTAGATTCGTAACAGAAATGAACACTTAAAGTTTTTTCTGACAATGCTTCTGTAAATTGCTTAATTTCTTCAGGTTGCCAGCCCATTTTATGTTCCCTGAAAGGTTTGTACACATTACTTAAGTGAACTTCGCATTCGATTGCTAGTGCGGGAAAGAACTTCAGAAATTCTTTAAATAAATATTTTATATTTTCAATCTTGACTTTTGCTTTCTCTCCATAATCAATTAAATGTACCTGAAAGTTTAAAATTGTCATTTTAAAGCAAAATATTCAGTTCACATAATCAAGGACGTATTTATAATTTTGTAAGGGCGGGGACCCTAATAGAAATCTGGATGAGTGCACAAAAATAAAAAGAACTTAATTCGAGCTTTAAGCCTTTTTTGTAAAATCTGAAGGAGACCCGGGTCCCAGGCTCCTTCCCTAAATACGTCCTTGCACATAATATTATAGCTGCATAATAATGTTTTACGAAATAAAAATAATCGTTTACTGTGTACGTCCGACTCGATTGTGTAGTTGGTACCTCCAGAATTTTTGCTCGATGATACAACTGTCCTTGTTCTGTCCTTTGATGATGTCCTTGTTTCAGCTTCTTATTTTCAGTGTACAAAACTGCCACAATAAGACCCTCAACCAAACATTCGGGATGAACCGTTGCTTCTGGCAGTCTTTTGTGAGTCTCATACGATATTCTGATGTAACAAATAATAAACATTAAAAAAATTTAAAAACCAATTCAATTCCATTATTGTTACTATTCACAAAAATTAAATTTCATTTGAAAAATTAAAGAAAATAAAATCTGATTTACTGCAATCTCCCCATGAAAAGACTCAGCGAGTCCCAAAAAGTCAAAGGATTGACGTAGAAACTGTCCAGAGAATTAATGAAGCCTCCCATACATAAGGAATGGGTATCTTTATAAATAAAATCGGACACCCATTTTGTATCTTCTCCAGCTCGGACAAATGCATCTGGGATTTGAGGAACTTCTTTGGTTGGTACCCGAATTGGCGATTTATTAACTGACGGTGGTTTAATTTGCAAATAATGTTTTTCGGTGGAAAAAGAATGAAAATAAATTTTCTCGTCCATTAGAGTGAGTTTCAAGTAAATGTCATTTAAGAAAAAGAATATAATGGTCGAATAGCCAAAGATGTCTATTTGAAAAACGTCTTGCATCAGTTTGTTCAGATGATCTTCAACAGGAATCCTCCCTCCACAGTGGTGTATTAAAAAAATAAGTCGCTGCCAAATTCTTCTGTATAGTAAATTAATTTCGCACATTTGACCTGTGAAAAACCAAAAAATAGACTGAAAAAATCAGAAAATGCATTTTCAACAGCGAAACATTCAATGTACAGATAAAAAACGATTACAATCTTTTGTACCGTTGAGATAAGAAGGAAAAACCAAATCTACAGATGATCCCATAGGTCTGGCGAAAAATACATCCGGGAGTATCGAAACTAACTCTGAAAAAGTGCCCACTCCAAACTGTAAATAGTCCAGGTAATACTTTTCGGTGTCTTTCCATGCGTCAACAACTTGAATAAGTTGAATTCCTAGATTAAAATTGTTGATCATTTTGAATAACTTTTGACGTACGACACTTGGAACGTTATATGTTCCTTTATCATCCTGGAGCACACTATCAGGCACTTCAAATTTAGGGTCAAACTTTCTTAAATCGATTTCCCAAGCAGCTGATTTGTTTTGTAAGTCGGATATAGCGCTGTCAGGGTCTGCCGAATCTTTTCTTTCTTCCCCTGAAAGTTTTTCATTTGAATGGCGGGGTAGGATAAACCACTCGCAGTTGTGATCATTTGTGTACGGGTTTTGATCGTAGAAATGGAATTTATCGTTTTTAATGTGTTCGGTCAGCAAAGTCACTATATCTTGTACACGATGTAAATCTACATACGATATCAACGAAGATGCATCTATAAATTACAGAAAAAAGAAAAAATACTGTTAAGTAAATCTTAGATATTTTCATTATTACGCAACATGTGCTTAATGATTTTTGGGATAAACAATCAGCATATAATAAACAAAAATCACAAACCTTCACTAAAGATTTTTTCGTCGTCCAACCATGCGGTGATTTCCTCTAATCTTCCTTTCTTAAATGTTCCAAATAATTTTCCACCTTCTGCCGAAGTCAATTCCAAGGGTCCGTAAATATCACTGAATTCTTTTTGTAGAACTTCTTCAGAAAAATATTCTAATCCAACGGTAGGAATTCCGGAGGCTAAATTAGTCAATCTGATCCTTCTCTGAATTTCGCTTTGAAGTTGGAGATATTGGTGAAACAAAAAGTAATTGAACTGCGAAGGTTGTTTTTGTACGGGTTCTTCGGTTATCTCTGGGGTTTGTTGGGTTCCGGTTTCCACGTTTTTCAATATGGGGGATGAATCCTTCTTCTTGTGTTTAATTTTACCTCTTTTCTTTTTCACCGGTGCAGTGTGGTGTGGTTTTACTTTTACCCGATCGGAAGAGGTATCGGATTTTAGTTCGAGTATGTCATTAGGACGATACGATACGTACCTTTCCGGTTTTTTATCTTTCTTAGGCTGAACATTGTTTGAAGTCAACATTTGAAATGGTGGAAAACTGTCTTCAGCCTTTTTGTTAATTTCGATTCGCAACAAAATTACAACTTTAAAATTTAAATTAGAATAAATCTTATGTCTTATTTCGTCTTTGTTACTTCGTTTTTTATCTTTAACTAATTTAAAATACTAATAATAATTGCTTTTAGCATCCGAAACAAAATATCCGCTTCCAGTGTCACTACTGTTCTTCAAATGAGCCAAGTAAAACTAAGAAAGCGTCTTCTAACACAGAAAGTAGGCTGTCATGCGCGTGTTGAAGAAATACAAAAAAGTGATCTGGGAGCTTCATTTAAAAACGGAAACAAAGAAAATTTCAAAACTACAGAAGTTTAGGAAATAGTACAATAAATACAGAAAATGTTTAAATAATTACACATTGCCCCTTATAATGCTAAATACTTAGAAGTTATATTATTTATCATTAGAAGTATGTGATCATCTACCAGTATTACAGTAATTAATAATTACAAAACAGTGAATTCATAATTGTACTATTCAATCATTATTATACATAATATTATACAGTACACAGGCACGTACCCAGGGGGGATGCTATGGGTGCTCAAGCACCCCCCAGAATATAGTATTATGCACTAGATATTTTTAGAATTTTCAAAAAAAGCAAGCAAAATGAATAAAATTTAGCTCCAAATGAATAAAAAAGTGTAAAATTTTTCGCGCTTCGCGCGAATTTAATGTGTTTCTGGTTTATTCAGTCTAAATTGTGCCATATTTTGGGGGGTAGGGGGTGCTAGCACCCCCCAACTTTCGATCCTGGGTACGTGCCTGACAGTACATATTATTATGATAAAATTATATTAATATGGATTACAGTGAAAACTACTGAAAATAAATTAGGCGATGAAATAAGGTGATTAAAATTTAATCTTGCTTTGTGGGGTTATTTTCATTATAGCTTAGCCGAAACTGGAGAATAATTAAAATGTATGTGACAATATTATTACAGATAACCCCTAAAAGTGTCATTCCGATTGTGATGATCGAACATGCAGTTATCTTGGCAGATCCGCTCAGTTTTTGCATAAGTAATGATATCTGCAAGTTTTTATGAATTTTAATTCAGCAATTTATTATGCAAATAATAATAAAATAATTTAACCCCAGTAAGTTTACCTGAAATTTCGTTTCATAGTCTACCTTAAGATAAGACTGCTCCGATATTACTTTCTTTAATGAAGTTGACTAAAACCCAAACAGAAAAAAATGTTATAATAAAATAAGTAAGATAAATATTATCAAGGGCAATCTATGTGGGCTGGCTCACTGAACATTATTAGCCCACTGGATGCCAGGAAAAAATAAATTGATAATTTTTTAATTTTTTATCTGAGCTTCCCTTTCCCCCTTCTAATAAAACTCCTTAGCCCCTCCCATTTCATGATATAGATACGCCCTTGAATATTTTCCATCATATAAGGCTGAAATAAAATGAGTGATTAGGTGTTTTACATACCGCATTTTGAAGTAATTGTCCCGGGAGCAGAATCAGCAGTAATTCCAGCAAAGCAAAGTACATACGAAACCCCCAGATATAATAAAGCAAGTGAACGACATAATTTTGATTTTCGGATCTATCCGAATCGCCAAATCGATTTGTTTGTAAAATAATGGAATAAATTCCACAAGTGATGGCTAAGACTGCAGTGGAGCAAATGACAAGATTGGGAATGCCATAACACCTTTCCAAATGCCGAATACTGTCGCATAGCCCTTGATGTGTTTTTCGAAATTGCTCAACATCTTCTGCACTTACAGAATGAATTTCGGGCTTTGCCAAACTTTTTGCAAAATAGTTATTCAGCCTCAAAAAATTTATACGGATAATTATCGCCAAAATTGCGAATTGGGCGGAAGAAATCAGGGAATACGCAGTCACAAGACATCGGACGATTTTTTCAGTGTGGTAAATAATCGGGTTTAACGGATCAGACGTTTTTACATAAATCAACTTCTCCGTTTCAGGTTGGTAAATTAAAAATAGAAAATAAATTGCGTAACTAAAAAAAGAAATTGTAATCACTACAACGAGGATCCATGTAACTTTATGTAATTGCTTGAAAGATTTCTCGGATTTTGCACTTGGATTTTCCTTCAATCGTTTAATGGAAAAATCATCCATCGTTTCTTTCGCAGATTGAATGCACAACCACATTTTGATAAGGTGGCTGTTGCAAACACGAGAAGAAATTAAAATCAATAGTGACTGCACGTAAATGGAAATAACGACCATTGCGAAACTGTACAGATCGGTTCCACTGAAAAAACTGGACAAAACCAAAAGATAATTCTTAAACATCCAAATGTTGTAAAAAATAAATAGAAATACGAAAAAGACATTAAGAAATGAATTCCATGAGATATTTTTGAATTTGAAAGTGCAACGTGTTTTATCAATCGATTCAGTATGAACCAAACTAAGAGGGCTCAGGCCAATATATTTCGACAGTAAAATCAGAGACCTAATCTGAAAACAAAAACAATTACGCGGAACACGTTTTTGTAAAACAGTTCTTATTTTTGACTTCTTAGCAGTGGTGACATTTTCCAAGGCTTCTTCGTAGTAAAAATTCTCCATTGCAAATAAATGTTTCTGGAATATTTTTTTGGAATCTGCTCTGTCCATAATTGCAGCACTTGTTTCAGCAATTCAGAATGAAAGATGGAATATAATGGGACGAAACAAGTACAAGTCGCTATCTCAAGCAGAACGAGAGAATGTATCGTTTTATTGATAGCTTAAGACTTAAGAATAAAATAGAGCAGGCTAATTAGCATAAAGGGGTTTTAAGAACATTGTTTATCTTGTAGTAGTAATTGACCCTTAATCTAATTGTCAATAAACGATTAGAATTGGTTGGATACATGAAATGTTCAAGTAATCAGTTTGACTAATGGAGATCTCTATACTTTATTTTTGCCGAAAAGTACTTGTATAATAATTATATGAGCAGTCAAGGGCGTATCTATGAATGGGTTCACCGGGCTTGAGCCTCCCCCCCCCCC
>JABASD010006006.1:0-11099 GCA_019776165.1 Pogonognathellus flavescens
ATTCCGGGAAAAAGGCAAAAAATGTCTAAAAAATTGCAAAAAATTGCCAAAATTTTCGCGCTACGCGCGAATTTAGTGAATTTTTGGCCAATTTTAACCTAAATTTGCTACAAAAATTTTTGCACTAAATTTATGGTGTGCCCCCCCCCCAATAGAAATTCTGGATACGCCCTTGATACCTACTGTGTCAGTTCTTAACTGTCGGATAACCAATAAGGTCACAACTGAACGAGCCAATAATAGCGAAAGAGTATACTGCTACAAGCCAATCACGTAGTTCTCAACCATATTCAAACATTCGCGAAGGTATAGAGTACATGTGTATTATATTATTTTTACCTTGCATAGATCTACAAATGCTTGCTGCTTATTTCCAGTTTTCCACTAGAACTGGAAAATGGATTGTCCCGGGACAATCAACAATTCATTTTCCTTCGACAGTTGACATTTTTTCGAAAAACTAAGAGCACATTATGACAGAACATTTCATTAGCTACAAAAATATAAATCGGACTTTGATTTCTCTGGACTGGAAAGTCCAGAGAAATCACCGATTAGCTCATAATACTCATAAAAGTGGGAATTGAGCTAACCGGTCCTTAACGATAAATGGTTAGTTATGAAAATTATATTTTATTCATTCAAAATGTGCGGATATTGCTCCCTTGCTGAGACGATGAATGGTAAGATGCGACTTGGCTGCTGTTATGCTGTAAAATTAATTGAGCACGAAAACTATGACTTTGTAGTTAGTATTAGTTACAGAAAGGCATATCGTTTACAGAAAATTAATGAAATTGCAGAGAGAATGTATGAAACAAGTAAAAACTGCAACATGTTGAACATGCAAAAAATTTTAAAGTTCAGTGACACCTCATCACGGCGTGACGTTTCCGGACTTCCTTTCTCCGAAGAATGTTTTACTATATTGTTTTAATTGGTTAATGCGATTAAGCCTACCAAAACCTAAATTGTTATGATTATAATAATATACAAATGTAGTCCACTGCAATCCGCATGATGTTTAAAAGGCAGGAAATATATTTTAAGCATCGAGTGTAGAGGACATAATAATTATCTACCTTACGCACTTCAGACTGGAAACGCTAGAAGGTATGCAATGGCTGCAAGGCTCGCCGCATTCATTTACATTTATTTAAAGAAACTTTATTTGATAAATGATGTAAGTATTCGAATTTGATTAAAAAGTGAAGGAACTTATGATTAAAAGTTCACCGAATGACCTTTCTTCGGGTGAATTAGCATATTTTGTTGTTCATTGTCTGTAAAAGAAACCACACGAGTTTGGAATATTTTCATCCCATGATCCCACCAGGCACTAAAATTAATATATGGAATAAAAACACAATTGTTATGTAAAGTACCGCTCCAACTTAAGCGATTAAGTTAAATGTCTATTGAGGTAAAGTTATCCATATGTTAACGAAGCCAAGACTATTGCTACTTAAAAATATTAATGACTCAGTGACAGAGCGCTGTTACTTTTATATGAATGTTAGAACATATGCGATGATGCTTCTGAGTATTGCGTTGTATGATATGACCATAATGTGTAACACCGTGCAATATTTATTAAACTGTGGCTTAATTTTATCCCCTATCGGAGGTTACTTTGCTACAATGCTGCTGTGGAAGTGACAAAGGGTAATTCAAGTTGATAATTTCATTCTTCGTCAAGTTGCAAGAAACGGTATAATTTTAATAGTTCTCTCATCCTACTTAAAATTACAATACAGGCTGCATACGGTTCCACAATTTCGTTAACTTTATATGTCTCCACTGGAAGGTTTAGCGAATAATTTGTTCGCCTGTGTTGAAACTATAAACCTCTTCAGTTAGGTTTTAAGGCTTAATTTAAATGCAAGCCGACTATAATGTTCCCTCATTCATTTAGTTACCTTGTACGATCTTAGTAAAGATAAAAGTGATCAACCTTATAACTCACTATGATTGTGAATTAGCTCTCATATATTATATCATGATAACATAATTTCAAAGAGACATAAAGAAATTTAAAATCCACATATTGCAATTTCTGCACCTAAATGGTACAGCCGAGCCGACCATTATTTATTTGTTCATTAACATTTACATTATGTTCTATGCTTTATTAACCCACGTAGTTGTTTGATAGGAATGCAATTCGCGTCTGCCTGTCTGTCCGTCCTTTCGCAAAATAACTCAACAACGATTTGAGATAATTTCTTCAATTTGGTAAACGTACAATGTACAATTGATGTCCTGTGTGAAGTAGCGTATAAAAACTGAGTCAATCTGTCAATTGCTTCATGACCTTTGACACTTTAACTTTAACTACATGTTACTGATTATATCAGCACATAGAATCTACAAACTTCGAAATTAAATTGTTTGATGACGTTTGATTTAGTAGTATACTACTAAACTATTACTATTATATAAGTAGATTACTTGCTATGACAAAAACGGTGACACAAACACACTTTCATGTTTAGCATTTGAACTCCACCGCTAAGCCATTGCGAAAAAAACTATAACCGACGCAAACCCAATAGTACACCACCATGCAGCAATTGATTTCCAACGATGCAAAAGCATTAAATAAATTCAATGTTTATATTTCGATAATGTGTTTTTCAGTTTTAATTTTTTAAATATTACGTAACTTCGTTTTTTCGTTTAACCCGGTGCTGACCGGTTTATTGCTTATACTGTAGCTAAAATAATTATAATCAGAAACTATTGTCAAACGTGAACAAACAGTACTTACAAAGCGCAGGCGCAACAAACGTAACTGCTTTGTTATCACCACCTTACTTTTACCGTCAAAACCCCGGAAATAATTCGATTTCATTCAAACTACGCTCTGGTAGCTATCAGTTCCACGGCTAACTGAAGCCTTCAACATGTACAGCATTTGTTCAGTAATAAATTGATTTTTTGATATGTATGGTATCCAAATACCTAGTGTACAAAAGAGGTCGTGCATTGAACATTTAGAAATTATTAATGCAGTTCAATTTTATGCCATTGTAGTTTCTGCTAAGATATGTATGAAAATAATCATTACTGTGTATAGTCAATTGGTCGGGCAACTGTTAGATAGAATGGTTTGTGTTTTCCGTATTCATTGTTCATGAATGTGAAGGAAGAATGCTATCTGTATACTATTATACACCTTTAGAATATTGCAGGTACTATCTTTGTAAATTATGTTACAGAAGTATCGCAATCTACATACACGTACACTTCTACATTGGTTTATACGGTTTTATGTATGCCTAGGTAACCTAATGTAGATAGTGTAGAGTCAATTTTGCGGCGTAATATGATATTACTTGAAAGCTTTCTATTCTTTTACATTATTAAATATTGCATAAAGTGCGCCCGAAGCCACTGCGCAGTAATTTAATCGCATATTAGTCATAACAAAATTCTCTAACTAGCACTAGCACCATAGGTTTTGAGTAAATATACCAATACTTGCTTACCAAATTTTCCGAAATAAACTTCGTGTCACAAAATAATCTACTGGGAGATGAGAGTAAAAGGCTTCCACGAATATTTTCATTCATCTCTTATGTCACTGCAGATTTAAATTAATTCAAAGGAACACTTTGTTTGTGTTTTGCGTAGACTCTATGATGCTTTCAGACGTATGAATGAGGAGGCGTAAAAGCAAAACACTATAAACAACCTGAAAAGTAAAAACACTTACAATAATTATAATTTCATCTTATTTCATTTGATTTTGATACATCATCGATGGAATGGTTACATCCAATAATTAACAAAATTAATTTTACTTCATCGTTGTTTTATAAATATATAATTTTCTAAAAAAAGGTTTAAAAATACTTCCGTACGAAATTTTCCTGGTTCCATAACTATTTGTAAAGAATATGGAATTGTAAAATCTAAGTGCTAATTTGTAATATTTAACACTGCAAACATTTGGGCAATTATGTCAATAACATTCAGAGATTTACCTTCTTTGCACGAAGATGGGAAAAAATCAACGTTTAGCATGATTAATTCATAAATAAATCTACATTGTGTCCAGTCTTTAATGACGCATAGCCACTGCCGTACTTGGCTTTATATTCTTCGTTGCACATTTCAAAAAAACATACACAGTTTTTAGAGATTTTTTTTGCATTTGTTTGCAAACATTGTAACTAGCGCTCAAACCTTTTACTGCGGAAATTAACTTTTTACTTTGGCAGGATAATGTTTTGGTAAAAAAACATTTCACTGTGATACTGAGCCGTCCTACAAATCCTGAAAGTTTCGTAAGAATCATTGGAGGTTTATATCCCAACCTTTTTGCTTTGGCTTCCTAAATGTGACAATTTTCTGCAAGTCAATTTAATTTTGGATAATAGAATATTCGTAGAAATGAAAATACTTTTGTATAAGTAAAGCAGTATTGTGAATGGAGAAAGTCTTTGGTATAAATGCTTACTATATGCATCTTATGCATCTTACTTTTAGCAAACACTTTGCAAAATATCTATCAAAATACGTAAAATCACATTTCTAAAGTTTCAGGAAAACACTGGGATATTTTTATAAGCATAATATTCATAAAAGAAGCGTGAAATTGCTTGATAAATGTATGAATTTATGCCAACGTTTTTTTCAACCAGCCTGTAGCAAAAAGAGACGCCATGTGGAATAAAATTGTTTTGCATGATTTTCAGTATAAAAAGATAGTCATATGTTGAAAACAAAGAAGTAACATAATATGCAATAATATTTAGTATGCAGAGCTGTTTGAGGAACGAAAAGATAAATAAAATCCATATTGTCACAGTATGGTTATTATAATAATAATGATTGATCTCGGCGAATTCATTGCTTATTATTATTATTATTAGATATTTTATAAAATTATATTTACTCTTGGGTCATTATTGTGAAATTGTGATGCTAGTATCGGTATTGGTCGGAGCCCCTTATTACAACTATATTTAAAAAAAAGTTTCAATCGTGTAGTTATGTTGTGAAATATGAGTTTAGATTGTATTCCCTATTTAGAAACGCACTTGTGCATGCTTTTATATTTAGCGGAGCTGTCCAATCGTCGAGCGTTTACTTTTTCATAGGACAGATTTGAAATAGTTTATTAAAATCGTATATTTTAATAGCCTTTTTATGTCAACCTTAAGAGTGCATTCAATGCAATGTCTTGCCGCTTTTAGTGAGTTTATGAAAGGACGAACAAATTTGTTTCTTCCGTGGTTGTAAGTTATCTTGTTTTCGCACGTTAGGGGCTGTCCATAAACAATGTGTGCATATAGTTTTTGACCCATACTCTCTCATTGCGTGGAAATCGGTTGACACTCGACTCTGTCCTCCCTTCTCTCTTAGTCCCAAAAAATTTTGTTTCTCCTATTTATGATGAATGTTTCAAAGATAGACTTACATTTTAAAAAAAACACAGAACATTTTGGAGAATTCAAGAGCGTTTGGAGAATAGACTAAGCATGTAAAGTTTATCAATACTGCTTAAATAACGTAAAAAGGATAAAGGAAAGCGGATTTAGTACACAGTACATACATATTATACTGTAACCGAATGAGGTAAGTCGCTATCAAAACTTTTTCTTGATAAGCGTATCATCTAAGTTTAAGCATAATACGTACTTTGCTTTCGATAAATGTGACAAATAGATATTTAAGATATAAATAGAATCAAGACGTGGTGAGTGGAATTTTTTAATTTGAATTTCATTGTAAACACAGGTAACTTTTAAGCACATATTTGAATGGTATTACTAATTTTGAACAATGTTATAGTGAAACCTTTTATATTCAACAATAATGTTGATAATATTTGTGACATTTAAATAAAACTGCCACAACCAGAATTTTTTTCCCCACGCACACACTTCCATGGCCTCTCGTCCCCCTACGTTGACAAATGGGGACATTTTGTTTAATCCCTCCCCAAATCAGCTCACAGGGCTTACGGACAGCTCCTTGTGTAATATTGTGTTGTCGAATGACGTTATTACACAGTAGTATGTGAACTGAGCATTTAGCCGTGTGCAAACACGGTGACGGCAGTAAACCGCATGCTTGTGTCTGTATTCTAGTGTTTTCTCTACGGGGCTTCTAAATTTCCGCAATAATTCGCAATTCGCCCACAGTACAATGCTCTTACTCGGTCTGAATGTAGACTAAAAATTTCTGACTCCAATTCTGTTCCTCGTACGCCTGGAACTTACTAGAGATTCTGTGTACTCAGAGATGTAATAACACAACATTTAGCTTTATATAATACTCTTTTTGCTTGAATCTTGTATGTGTCTGCTAATCAGTCAGCAAGTCTTGTTTGGCATTGGTTCATTTCATTCTGAGGGAAACCAAAAGCATCCAGCCTGAACTACAAATTTCTAGTCTCTACATACGACATACGAGTATCATCCAATTTGTACTTGTCAACTTTCTCTTCAATGACATATTATTTCTCATTGTAGCATTCAAAATATTATGTCGTTGGCTTAGTCCATGTTCAACAAGAACTACCTCTCTTCCTAGGAAATATAAATGACAAATCCTAAAGATGAAACCACAAGACCACAACATGTTACATTATGATGTACCTGGTATAATATGTAAATCCGTCATTTGTATTGACGCAAAATTCAGCAGTGAGCAGCAGTGTGAGGTTTGCGTGACGGATTACAAAGAGACAGATATTCATACGCTCGTCACTGTGTTAATCCAAAACCTTAATACAAATAGATCATTCAAGTTTCTCCACAGAGCCTAATAATATTGTGCAGTGGTAATTCTATGGAGGAGATATATTATTTATATTATACACTAAGAACATAACATCTTCTGTCTACGGGTAGCATCAAAAATGTTTGTGTAGAAAAAGCGAACGAAGAGTTAAGTACACTCATAGACAACATCAAGTAACCCAGATTAGTTCGGCTATACTGAATTGATTGTTTACTTAATCCGAGGAGAAGTGAAAGCTGCGGAGTCGGTTTACTATCTAATCAATGGCGTCCTAACCATAACCAATAAATGCTGGTTGGTAGCTACTTACAGTGGTTTAGCTTTTCTACTACATGGCCAACCGGATTGATGATGTCGCATGTTATATATGACCTCTGAATCAAAATACATATAGCACAGGTAGAGTATCTTTCTAATAGTATAGTATTATTACCAGCATTAAAGTTTATACTAGTACAGACGTACCACAAGGGTTCATTTTGTAGGGCAAATAATTCTGTAGTACAATCGTGGCTTATAAATAGTATAGGAAAAGTTGATGCGCATTGATGCGCTTTTTATCTTCTCTGGGAAAATTAAAACGAGTTCTGTCTATGTGATCACCTCTAGAGACCGACCAGATTGACAATTAAGGATATTGCTTAGCATCAAAATCAGACTGGCAATCACAGCGGAACAGTGATCGTGTGGCATGACTCTCACTGCCATTTCTGGCGTGAAAGATTTTTTTTTTGTCAAATTACACAGTGGTGTTTGTCGTTTGTGTATACTATTATAGGCTCCTGGGGTAATTAGACCAGTAGTTGATAGAATGTATATAGGACTTGTAGGTATGAAAGTATGCCGTTTAGCTTTGTACGTGTTTTATTTTATCCGTAGTGTTGACGCTGTTAAAGTTCACGTTTATTGTAGGAAATATAGGAAATAATTAAACAAGTTTGTTAAAGGTAACGGGCTATGTTGCGATATAACTTGCTTTTACTATTTATATAATTGTATTCTAGATAAAAGCAAAAGAACTGTCCGTGGAGTGTAGCATGTAGTGTATTTAGGCATCCTATGTAAGTATATTGACGAAATCTGAGATAATGTGTACTTTGATAGTTGGGAGAGTACATTTAATGGATAAGTTCAGTGCTCTACTTGGCGACAGTGGGAAATGCGTTAGTTGATATACGTATTTACGGGGTAGTGAGACACATATTATTTGTTGAGCTGGATATAGTTGTTGATCCCTTAAAGTAAATAGTCGCTAACCAATTGTAAAGCGGAAATTCAAAGAACGTTTCTTATCTCCTATTCAAGTAGAAAGTGAAACAGGCTTAGAGTGATTCGTTGTTGGTCTGGAGATCGCCTTGTCCTCTCTGTTATTTATATTTGCCATTGCGAGATCTGTTGGCTGGGATAAGAGATCCATCTCGGAAATACCATGTCTCAGTGGAGTCGACGTGTACGATGTTGAAAGAGAAATAAAAGAATCGTTGTTTGCACAGACCTGAAATTGAATTCAACTTACCCTAAAGTCGATGAAATGAAGCATTTCAGAAATGAAATGAGCCCAGAGAATTTGAAATTACTGACTCCATAGAAAATACTACCAGTGAATATTCTGCCTATTATACGGATGACTACCTGTACTAATAATATGACTATCGAGAGGAAAATGTGTGAAAACAATGCTCTACGTATATCAAAGAATCTTCGTAATTAGTGAAACTCTAGGGAGAGTTACTGGCTACGCTTATTTCGTGCTGAAGATTATTTATTAATCATGGCTTTAGGTAAACATAATAGCGCTAGTATTTGTGCAGACGTTTGTTTTTGACATTTTATAAGCAAGGAAGAAATAAAATAAGCCCTGGCTGCATGTACATAATAACTTTACACAATTTTGTATTTTTATATCATGTTGTGGTCAATAACTTAAATTTTACAGTAAAGTATTTATATTAGTTGCAAGAAACGTACGTATAAAATTAATATAACAACAAATTAGAAAATTTGATTACTTTAAACCAAAGTTTTTAAAAAATTGATTCAACAACAAAACAAAAAGACATTAGAAAACCGTTGCAATGAAGCGCATATAGAAATGGAAAATACAATAATATTAAACGTTTACTGTTTGTTCTACAGCCTTTTACGCGGTAGCGAACTTGAAAAAATGTGTTAAAATATCTGTCATAAATAGTTCCCATTTACGTAGAAAACACAATGGTAGAAGCATAACATATTGTCAAGTGTCAGAAAAACGCTTTTACTATTTGTAAGACTTAAAGCTGAAAAATTACTAAATAAAATAGCAACAAATGGGTTGCATTCAAAGTGCATAATAATTTTCGTGTAGGCGTTTACGCTTTTAGTCTTGCAAATGGGAGCATGGTACTTCAGAAGTACATTACTACATATTTTAGCAAACATGTTTGCGGGCAGGACTCAATGTCCAACTGGATGACTAACCTTTTTGATTTTATTGTTTATGATTGTTGGTGAATTGTTCAAATTGTTCAAACAAGTTGACAGAAACCAAGAAAGAAAGCAGAATTTTCTTTGCTAGGATGTTTTATGCTGTGCTTCTTTACATGCGATGCAATGTTTTCTGAGTTGACTCCTGGCTAGAGACAAACTAACAATAAGTAGTTTGAGTATGACAGAATTGCCTGTGATGACTTGCTTTGTGTGATGCCTGCTAACTACAATACAGAAACTAAAATAGTTGCCAGAGTCTGCGATGTGATGTTTTTTGTGAACTATTTAACTATAAATGTGTCGGATGCGTGTATGAGAATCAAACAAATACTGCTACGGAAAAAATTGACAAATAATTTTTTTTTCAAAATTTCAAAATTTTCAAAATTATTTGAAAGAACACACACACACTAGAGCAAATATTTACCAGGTGAGAAGACACTCCTCACTCTGCAAAAGTTCAGGAACAATTACCAGCTCAGGTTTATTATATCCTTGTAGTGTTGGTCTAATTAATAACTCAGTTGCTTACATTTGATTGGCTAAAATGAAATTTACACAAAATTGATGGTTCTCAATGACTAAAATTACATATGGTTACAATAGTGACAATTCTGGTTGGCTATAATTAGATTATATATCATTGGTTAAGAAAAACAAAGTATCACTAATGTAAAATTTATCATAAAAAAGTGGACTTAACTATATTGCATCACTATCCAACAAGGCAGCTTAATGGAATGAAGTCTCAGAGACATATAAATAGTAAAAACTAGAAAGCAAAGGTGGCTCATGCCCAACTTTTAAAATGCTTTCCCAATTTTTTGTTTGTTTTATATCTGCTATGAATTTCAGATGGAATTGTGCATATTTTATATAGGTATTTTGCATAACACGAAGAGTTCTTTGAAATCTTAATGAGCACATAGTTGTTCAAAATAAAAATATTTTCACAGAAATCCGTTTTTTACATTTATGCTCATATAAATTTCATGTCGATGTAATGGTACATATATGCAATTTCTTTTACAAACAGGAAACAATAAGCATTAAAATATGTATATAAATATGTACCTCACAATGCTATAGGTGCCTTGCCTGGGTATTGTTCATCGGAAGCAGTTGGAGGCGATATTATATTCCTTGATATAGGTAGGTACTTAATAAGATTTGGCAAATAATGGAATGCCATACGGATATTAGCCTCGAAGGATTTCATCAGCGTTGTCCATATTTTTTGGATTAGTTTTTCTTTCATTCTTTGACCTTTGATATACAAATCGCTAAATATTCCATGGAAAACTGTGACTGTGGTTTATACTAGTACATAGAATTTTTTAAGCACTCGGTTCAGAATAAACTTTTACATTCCCGAACTTATGTTTTTCCCATGTTATGTCCTTTTGTTTGCTTAAGTTAGACTAATATATCTGTTCACCCAATACATTCTCTATGGAAAAGTAGTTTCCTATGAATTTTATGAATCTTGGCAAGGGATTTCTTTTTTGCCATTCTGGAAATTGTTTAGCTTGTTGGGTGTCAGACACACTGTCCAATCAAGTTATGTTTATCAGAGCCACCATCAGAGAACTGATACCGCAGGTTACAGGGCAGGATATAATAATACTAAAGTAAAAGTAAGAACCGTATAATATGAGCAATAGTATTATTATTAACCATCGTATATGGTTGTACAGATACCGTATTGCCGCAATTAGAAACCGGGGCTTCTAATATGTCAAATCCACAATTTGGGGAGGCTTATATTAGATGGAGGCTAGTAATAGAGGGAGGCTTCTATTTATGAGTCTGGTAAATTTATCATAAAAATTCGGCAACCTTTCAATTAAAAACGTCTAAATATGTGGTTTTTC
>JABASD010006007.1:0-11097 GCA_019776165.1 Pogonognathellus flavescens
CATCTATATTGCACTTGCGGCAGTAAAAACAATTTCTCCATTGAATCTAAATAGTAATGACGCAGATTGTCATTGTATTCGAAGTCTTCAAAGCAAGTTGAGTGCACGAAGTCAACTGATTTCCACATCAGTTCCACAATTGGGTCGTGTCTTTCAGCATGAAACCTTTTATCTTCAGGGATTTTGGTTTTATCGAATGGAGTAGGAGTTTGTCTCTTCGAACGCTTTGGGGGAAGTGTATTGGGACGTTTGCCTGGCTTTTTACTCCTTTTAGTTCCGTTCTTAATGTAAAACTCGGCCTGTAAATCAAAGATGCTAAAATTAAATAAAAATATTATTACAGACTACTAAGTAAGTTTACATTTTTGGTGCTGTGGTTTCTACAGGCAGTATTTTAAAGAACTATAATAATATGTATGTGTCCTTTAATATATAAGTACCCAAAAGTGTTTAACTACAAACATTTTGGTATAAGAAAGCCCAGAGATAAAAATCTGCAGGTTTTAGTATACCTAATCCATGTATACTATTTATAAATGACACAAATAATTTAATGGTTATAAATTTTACCTTTTCTGGGCAGCTGTGTACATCGTATTGGATTTCTTCCGTTTGATAAATACACTGGCCAAGAAAATAAATAATTTGGTCCAAATCGTTTGGCGCTAGTGTATCTTCAACGTCTACGTCATAGTAAAGATATTGAAACAGTCGGAAAGCTGTTTCAATAATGGAAGGGTCAATAAGACGGACACCCGCTGTTTGGAAAACTCTTTGACTTATATTCAGTATTTGCAATTTTTGAGACATTGGTTTTGTGATGTGCGCTCCCTGCTGCTCCATTCTCATTCGGTATTCTATCAGTTCTCGATTCGCTTGAAAATAGTCAGCCCTTTTTTCCTCGTCGGATAATGATGCCCACGGCGGTACAGCAATTCGTGCATAAGTTGCCTCATTCTCGAAACAGGTAGTGGGGATTGAACACTCCTGATCTGAAATACAATTCCAAAACACAGTCAAAATTAGTCACAGATATTTTATTCACCTCAGATAACAAAAAATTGACCCGGTAAAAAATAAATGGCATATGGAAAATATTCGGAACGGCAATTACAGAGAAATGCAGTATTTTTAATGGACCTATTGGAAGTAATTAAATAAATCGCTAACTCACCTGCGTCGGGAACTCGTTTAATAATTTGTGTTGCTTCAACCATTTCTTGTCCATCACATTGAATGTTGGTTGCGTAATATTTACCTTTTGTCAATACTAAGTTGGGAAAAAATTAGATTTGTTTTTTATTTATAAAAATGTATTTCATTTGCAAATTTAAGGCGAATGTGTATTTTTTAAGTCATACACTAGAAAAATATTGAAAAACAACCTGTTTCATTATAAATGAAAACATGTGACGGCATTCCCGCTTTGAAACATTTGTTGCCCAATTTCACATTGCTCAATGTGGAATTTTTTCCTCGGATAATGGCAATTTTTCCTGTAAACGTTTCACTTGTTCCAAAAATGACGTTAAAGTTGAATTGAACATTAAGTTTATACCGTCTGAGTTGTTTCAGTTCTCCGAGTTGGGATGGATCCGTCCAAAAAGCGACAGAATCTTCATAGAAATTATTTGTATCGGTGATAGAAACTAAATTCCATTTCTACAGGCACAAACCCATTTTAGAAAATATATTCTGAAAACAACATTCACTTTATTTAATTTTTTAAATAATTATGCACTAAATATTGTACTGACAAATAGAGCAGCGTCAGTTGGACAATTATCGTCTTGGTTTTTCTTCACAACGTTTCCTGGATTGAACTTGTAACACTTATTGCCTTTCCCTGAGACGATTGAATAATCAACTCCGAATTCATCTCCCGTAGCAATAAATCTAAAAAAACAAAAAATTGATAAGAATATGACCTAAGTTTAACTTACTAATGTTTTAGTTGTTTGAAAAATGATTTTAAATATATCATTACGTTCCGTCCACACAATAGCAACTTTCTTCAGGGTTCGGTGCTCCGCCAGCAAATCTGATTCCGCCTGGACATTCCCTTGTTGTAAAACTGAGAATCATATTATCGAGGCAAAATGACAGCCGCGAGTGTAGGGGACGACTCACGCCTTTTCTATTTCCAATGATTTCGTAATCCTGCATTTTTCCGTGCATTATAGAAATAAAACATGTTGAAAAAAGAAAAACTGGAATAAAGATGTAACTATTAATTATGGCAAACATTCTTTTGCCCAAACTGATCAAATAAATTGCGTCGCAAAATTATTTATGTAAAATATAAATAATGTTTAGTTTGAGTAATATAATTTTTATCTGTATGTAAAGTGAACGGTAATAAATTCAGGTTCACACTATTGACCTACAAATATTTTATGCATAGCTTGCCCCATTGACATAGTTGTCAGAGACAATTACAATTGTTTGTCAAAGGAATAGTTGCTCGAATTATATTGGTCAACGAATTTATTTTATTACATGCTAACGCAGACAAAATTTAATGTATATAAAATGCACACATCTTTTCGTTCAATTAATATGTATATTAATATACCATGCATAATAACAAAAATATATAGTAACCAAGCTGTCGGTAGGTAGGCGCTATATAGGTAATAAAATTCATTCTTGAGACATCATAATATTATTGAAATGTTTGGAATTTTACATTTGCAAATGTTAACTGAATGAATGCAGACATAGATAATTATGCAAATGTAGAACAGTTCTAGTATAACAGTTCTGTAGATTAAGGTCAGAGAATAAAAATGAAGACTACAGCATATTATACAATTTCATTGACATAGACATTGAAAAAGACAGGAGATTGTAGTATTCGTCTGCCAAAATATTTCATTTTTGCAAAATTATTTACTACTTGTGTAGGACGATTAAAATAAAGATTTAAACAACATCCGATTGAAATGTTTGGAAGACGGAGCTGCAAATTTGAAATTATTTTTTGCACATATGTTTTCACCAGTAATATTTCATTGATAATGATTGTCAATACATTGTGCAGAATAAGTATAATATAGCATATAACAATCGTAATACAATCATTAATGAGCAATTCAAATGTAAATTTTCATACGAAAGTCAAGTCAATTATATAAAAGTTTACAAAAATCCAACAATGCAAAACTTGTAAGGAAATTGAATATTTATACTTCCGAAACAGTGCGCTTTTAAGTTTCAGTTTTTTAAATATTACGAAGCTTTCGTTGTTTCAAAACATACGGTTTATTATATTATATTTTATAAAGACACAATCACCACTCCCTGTTGATAAAATTCTGCAATTCATTTCATTGCTATCTAATGGTTGAGTAAAGGTAAATGTGTTTAGTTGATTTATGTATTTGATATAGTCGATCGAAGTATTATTGTATTATTTTGTTTAATTTATTTGAGTTGTATATTTTTACTTTCTACTAAATAGAATTAACAGTAATAAAATGATATGTCACCTTTATGTACATCTCGCATCGCGTTTAATGAGTTCATGCTGAATGTAGTGTTGAATCAGCCAATTTTATCTCCTACGTACATTGATAAGATAATTAAACCAATATTCCACTGTATTCGTCCGTTCAAATGTCTCTTGGTATTGCAGGGTTAGAAAATGCATTTCCCAACTGACAAAGTTTGAGTTTAAACGGTTAAAGATGAAGTTGGCAAATAATAACAAAACAAAGATAATACTTTCAATGATTTTAGCAATATAGTAGAATTTCAAAATAAATGAAAAAATTTAATTAGCTGTATGGAATTAAAAAAGCAGGCATTCTTAAATTTACATACCTTCGAATGAAATGTGATGCGGTAGGTTTTCACTGGTTCCATCATCAAAGTTTTACCCATTTATGGATGGATATGACACTTTTATATAATATTATTATTTCCAAACCTCTTTCAACTTCGTCAAAGTTAAATACTGCTCTCGCCAGCCGCCACTGCACTCTCCATCTAAATTCATTATTATATCCTTCCGCCATTACCAGTGCAACAGTACAAGCAGCATTCATACATTGCTTCTATTTTAATTTACTTCTATATTAATTTTTAAGTTGTGCTAATGTAATACATTGTTGTTCGCATTTTTATGTGAAGCAAAGATTACAACTAATCAAGTTTGTTACTTGCCAATTCATCTTACCTGGAAGTACTAACTAACTAAAAAACAACTATAAATACAAGGCAAGTTCATTCTTAACGAACTATTTTTCATTTCATTGGCAAATCTCCCGTTTTTCAATTTATCTCAAACGTTACGATTTTCTGTTTTGAAATATAACACTACTGATAATCCATCACTTAACTTTAATAAAATTAGTTGATATTGACTTTAATCTTCGGGAGTTTTATTAGAAATATTTTTTCTTAGCAATGCGAGCGTGGTCTGCATTACGATCCGGCAAAATGTAATTCAGAGTTCGATTCTCCGTTCAACTTTTTATTTACTTGTATTTAGAAATTCGTATCGTTAAGTAAAAATATTTCTAATTACTAAAATTGATGAGTTAAATTATTATAATTCTGCTTACTTGGTTACAGCGAACATAATGTAAAATTCTGATTATTATTAATTAATTCATTATTAAGAAACGTTTTAATTGGTAATTTCAGTCTTTAGTCATAGCGTGGGTAAGGTGGAATTAAAGTTCAATCAATGATAAATGCTGAATTTGGGAGTAAGCTTAAATTGAGGTTTATATTTTATATCTGAGGTTTTCCTGACAAATTATGCAAAGTTTAGATGTTAAAAAACCATTATGTTATCTTATATAAGTATTATTAGACCTCTTACAATATAAAATTTCAATCCAAGACGCGTTATTGGTTATGAAGATAAAATGCAATTTTTCAAAAGTGTTATTTCACAAATATTTGGAAATGCATAATATATCAAAACTTAAAAATAATATAATCTTTTCAGCAGTTATTTCTCATTTGTTTCATCCCTGGACAATAAACTGACGAGGGAAACGCATTCCAAAACTTTCAAATGATAAACAGCCACATTTCGATTGTTGGTACGTAATGAAGGAGAACACAATCCACAAAGGGTATATAGCAAGTCAATTAGAACTTAAACCAATACGCTTAAAAATGTATTGATAATGGAGAAGCCACAACGCGATCATATAATTAAAAACATCACTCGATTAGTTGATTGCACCAAAGATGAAGACACTTGGTTCAGTTATTTGTTGCAACATAGATTCCTTTCTAAAAATACATGGGAAACAATCGTAAGTGACTAACATTATTGTAAATTTTAAAAATTAAGCCAATTTTTTAAATGTTTTGTTTCGAAAACTTGAACTCCTATTTTTAAATGTTTACACAGACAAAAATAGAACCCAGTACACAATCCAGGATAAGACAAATGTATATAGAATGCATGAAGACACCAAATTTCGATCTACTAATCCAATCGTTAAAAGAAAGTGACAATCACCACGCTGCATTAATATTAGAAGATTTTTCTTCGCCATCTACATCTGCAACAAGAAGCATTGCGAAAAAGTTGATTTGGTTTGACATACAACAAGGTACACAGTATTACAAAGGAAGAGAAGAAGAGTTACAAACAATTCACAACTTTTGGTTGGAAGCTTCCAGGGACAACTCATTGATCTTTGTGGGCATCACTGGATTAGGAGGCATTGGCAAAACTGAATTGGCAAAGAACTACGCACGAAAATTTCACAATGAAGTTCAAGGACATTGTATATGGATCAATGCAGATACCAGCACATCATTTTTAGATTCGTTTTGCAAACTTGCAAACCAAATGGGCATTTCCTTGCTGGACGCATTTGGGAAAGAAAAAACCTTAGAGTCATTAACATTTGATGTATATGAACGGCTGTCGGAAGAAAAATACTTGGTTGTGTTTGATAACCTAGAGAGCTATGAAGAGGACTTCTTAGAAGTATTTGTTAAGTACGCAATGAAACTGTCACCATCAAAAACCAAACCATTTGCTTTAATGACATCTCGGTATCAGTCACTAAACAATAATTTCGGAGAGTTAGTTAAGCATATCAGTTTAACAGTTTTGTCGGAAAGTTCTGCACTCTTATTTTTCAAAGACGCTTTAAATATTTCGGACGAGTATGATGAAATAGTTTCTGACTTGGAAAGGTTATGCGGTCTACTCGGTAATCTGCCATTAGCAATACAGCAAGCCGCTGCTTACATCAATGCACGGAAGAAAATTTCTGATGTACCAAGAGAAATTAAAGATTACCTAAAATCTTTTGAAACCCAACGAGAAAAAATGTTGAAATACCCTTTGTCCAAATTCATGGGCCATGACGAGTTTTCTAAAACAACTTTCTTCACATGGCAAATAACCCTTGACAAATTGGAACAGATATCTGGAATCGGTTTATTAGCAAAATTGGCTTTGAATATCATATCATTCTTAAATTGTGATAATATGTCAATTAATTTCCTTAAAAATATCATAAATTTTTGCGGTATGTCTGAAATCGGTACAATTAGCAAAAATACTGCGATGGATATTTTCGAGATTTTGGCAGATTACTCGATGTGCCAAAGACGTAAAATTGATGATGAAATTTGTGTTTCCATCCATCGACTTGTACAAATGGTTACTCAAATAAATTTACAAGAAGAAGGAAAGTGGACTGAAATGCTAAATACACTGCTGCAAATTATGAACGATGATTTTGAGGATCTTATTCCATTGGATAATATAGCTCACATTCGAAGTTTACTGAACCACACAAAAGGGAATACAAATAAAATTTCGAATAAAAACAACTACTTCGAATTGCTGGAAAATATCAATCTAATGTATGCCAATAAAGGGAAGTATCGTGAAGGGTATGAATTTAACTGCTTTGCTGTGAAACAAATTGAAAAAATATTTGGGAACGAAAGCCCAGAAACTTTTTGCATGATGGCTTACAAAGGGAAAACCTTGCAACTAACAGGAGAGTATGAAACAGCTCTAGATATACTTCAGCACACTTACGAACAGCAGCAAAAAATGGTTCGCACCTCTACAGTAACAGAAATAAGCACACTTGTAATGGATTTAGTATACACCAAACGTTGATGATGTCTACAGTGATCAAGGCAATTATGACAAAGCACTGTCAATGTACTTGGAAGTCCTGAAGGTAGAACAGCGAGTACTAGGAATGGAACATCCGAACACATTAATTGCCAAAGGTGCAATTGCATCAGTCTACTTTGGTAAAGGAAATTATGACAAATCGCTGAAAATGTACTTGGAAGTCTTGGAGGTACAACAACGAGTACGAGGAATAGAACATCCAGACACTTTGTCTACCAAACGTGAAATTGCATCCGTCTACAGTTGCCAAGACAATTATGACAAAGCACTGCCAATGTACTTGGAAATCTTGGAGGTACAACAGCGAGTACTAGGAATAGAACATCCCAACACATTGAATAACAAAGGTGAAATTGCATCCGTCTGCAAAGCACACGGCAATTATGACAAGGCAATGCCAATGTACTTGGAAATCCTGGAGGTACAACAGCGAGTACTAGGAATAGAACATCCCAACACATTAATTACCAAAGGTGACATCGCATCCGTCTACAGTGACAAAAGCAATTATGACAAATCGCTGAAGATATACTTGGACGTCTTGGAGGTACAACAACGAGGACGAGGAATAGAACATCCAGACACTTTGTCTACCAAACGTGAAATTGCATCCGTCTACAGTTGCCAAGACAATTATGACAAAGCACTGCCAATGTACTTGGAAATCCTGGAGGTACAACAGCGAGTGCTAGGAATAGAACATCCCAACACATTAATTACTAAAGGTGACATCGCATCCGTCTACAGTGACAAAGGCAATTATGACAAATCGCTGAAGATATACTTGGACGTCTTGGAGGTACAACAACGAGTACTAGGAATAGAACATCCAGACACATTGTCTACCAAACGTGAAATTGTATCCGTCTTCTATGGTAAAAGCTAACATACCATGTTCTTCTTGTAAAGTTTTACACGGCGGAGTGCGAAGAGACGTAGAACGATTAGCGTAATGCGACGAAAATACACAGATAAGTGTGCAATAATAGAAAATTTATCAAAAGAATCTTTAAAAAACGAAGAAAATGAACGACAATTTTTGGGTGCCACATTCGGCGGCTGAATTACCCAGATTATTATGTCATTAGAGAGTATCGTATTTTTTTTCCTCAATTTCAAGCTCCGTACTGATAATTTTTGAAATGTCAATAACTTATTAGTTTAATTAAAACACGTACAACTTAATGCTTAATTTGAAATGAAACATGCAATTTTCCATCGACAGCATAAACAGTATAAGTATTGTAAACATTTATTTATAATCTGGCATAAATATTATTAAAAATCCAAATCAGCTTTTTAATATATCCAAAAGGCGGGGCCATTTCCAAATTATCGATCCATAAGCCTACGACCCTGCCGTCAAGTAATGATTTTTTGACGCCATATTATTTAAATGTTTCGTTGTACCGCGGATATATAAGCTACCTAGACAATACTACCAGTTTAACAGAGATGGAAATCCAAGTTAAAAGCAACCGCCGCTTGCATAGATGCAGACCCTCTCCCGGTTGTTATTCCGTAAATAAATCTTGCATTGTGTAAAGCAAATATACAACTACATACTGATAATATTAACAATACATATTATTAATATGATTATTTTCAAAGTAAGTGACAAAATATCAAAAATTAAGAAACTTATACTGTATATGAGTACATAAACATATTTTAGTACATGAAACAACTTTGTAATTTATTGATTGCATTTGTATAGAAAGACAATATCTTTTTTTGTAGTGTTAAATAATTCCAGGCCCGTAGCAATACTAATGATGTAACAGAAACACAGAAAGGCGATCGAATAAAGGAAGGAGACAACTGCAGTTGGAAGAAATCAAAAATCATTTTTAGTAAAAATTCGCATTAAAAACAAATAAAATCTTTTAGCACAAGATTGATTTAATAAGATAAAGATTTATAAAATGCACCCGTCCACAATTTTGTATTAGCTGGGTAGGTAAGGGGTCGTTCACATATTACGAGGACCGGGTATAAGGGGTTGTGTGTCAGAAAAATACGCTCAAAAAGTACTCAGGGAGTGGTCTGAGCTCTGGTCTTCGTGACAAACAAGTGGACCAAGTCAAAAAATGTACAGATATTGCAATCGGCACCGAAGCTTGAAAGTAAAACTGGCAGCAGGGTTGGGGGCCCCATCCCCATAGCTATATCACAATCACAACTATTTCGGGCTGGAATTCATAAAATCAGTTACATCTGAAAAATGCTGATAATATTTGACAGTACTGTACATTTTTGCATTAACAATAACATGCATGGCACCATCGTCCATCTATCTTTTCACTGGAAGTCTATGCATGCACTTCATCGCTTAGTGGAGCAAAATAATGGCAAACTTAAGCAGGAAGTCTGATTTTATTGAAAAAAAACATAATAAAATAAAACACGATGATGGGGTGGCGTCTTTAAAGTCTTTATGGTAAGTCGAAAAAGTTAAGTTTTTGAAAATTCGCTTTGGTACATTTTATAGGGATTGTAGTATAAAGAACACTATAATTTTGTGGCGTGGGTGGAAATGATAAGAATTCTGATGTACAGTGAAAATTCAGTAGATATAGCATTTCATTCAACAAAGGATGAATTCATTAGTTAAGTACAAGATACGATACAAATCTGCAAATAATATTATTGCGTAATACAGAGAAACCTATTACTACAATATAACATAGACAGTAGAACATATGAAAACATTATTCTGGTGGTTTCTCATAACATTTCTGTGGATATTTTAATGACAGCAGCTAACTTGACGTCTTTTCTGAATCACTATCTCTAAATTGAATCATAACGATAAAATATGTCAGAAGAGACTGGATCACCTGAAAATAAAATTCCTTTTTCATAATTTAAAATGTTTTCAATAATACGTGGAAAGTTATACAAAGGTAATATTAGTTATAATTTACGTACGGATGTGACAAGTCTTCTGTTAAGTGTGAAATACGACCCAGGATTAATTGTTCCTCTCAAAGCTGACGGGTTTAGTACCAACATCTGAACCTATATTGTAAAATAATTTTAGCAATTAATTAATGTAGTACATGAAAATAAACCATTTGGAACGCTTTGGAAAGAAGGATTTCAAATTGAAACTTGAAAGAAGTTATTTGCGGCCGATGGCCTTAAATAGCCCGTTTTTTCGGTATTTTTGCGGTGGTGATCCCCCTACACATTAATGCAACTTTATTAGGTCGTGCATTCCCAAAAAGGAAATCCTCTGGGTATACGGGCCTGTTTCTATCGAGTAACTATCTTTACTTAATAATGTGCATTTTTGTATTATTACAGTATGATGTATGAAAGTATGATAATTTGAAGTTAACCTTTATTTGCATTTCTGTGCTTAAATTTTGTAGAGGTATTTTTGCAAATTGATTAATCACGTTTGAAGCTTTTTCCGCCAAATTGGTAGCCTCTGAGCTAAGAAAATAAAGTTCGAGAATTAAAGTAGTCAGCGGAACCATCACTCCCATGACATAAGTGAAGTGCTTCTTGACAATCCACAAATAAACGAAGAAAACATAATTCAAAATGAGAATAACAAAAAGCACAACTTCAATTATCAAGTTTGTGCCAAAAAAATTGCTGAAATTCTCCACAAGGTGTTCAATGATTTGGTAGTCATTTATTGAACTCTGCAGCTTCTTCTCCAGACAAGCGGTGCTTCCAAGGAAAGAAATAGGATTTTTCACGATCCTCCGGCTACTGGTGATAAAAATGTCATTTGATGGATTTTCAACTATATTCATTTGGGCAATATGCTCCGAAATAATTTCATAGCATTCTGCGTAAATTTTAATGAAGGCAATCATCCAAACTGTAAATCCCAAATGAAAATATTCTTGGAGGGTGTAAAATGATATTCCCACAATCATTTTACACGAGTCAAATTCAGGAGTGTTGTTTAAATATTTATTAACATTTTTAGCCAGAGGTAA
>JABASD010006008.1:0-11096 GCA_019776165.1 Pogonognathellus flavescens
CCCCCCCCCCCTGCAGCTTCCCCCGGGACAACATGGAAAAATCCATTATATCATGTCAAAATCATAACTTGTAGAGAATCTTTTTGCGCGTTTAGTGATATATAATTGGAGCCTCTCCGCGCGTGTAAATTATTTAACTGTAAATTATTAACTGTAAATTATTTAGTGCTCTCTGTGTGTAAATTATTTAACTGTTTGTGAACTACGGTTGCAAATTGGTTTTAAAAAACGAATAACAAATAAACAAGTAACAAATTATAACGTTTGAAAGAAATTACGAAGTGAACAGTGCAACTTTATAGTGACTCATGACATGGTAACATTTACAATAGCATCATGGTGTCAACTGAGACAATGTCCAGGCAGCAAAGGCAGGATTTTTGTTCGACTATGTCATTGTTTACTGTGCACCTATGAGGTCTGAATATCCATCTTTTCTGCATCCATAAGCATGTTAAAGATCGAACATTTTTACATATTAATATACAAAAGCGCTTTAGTAAATATTCCTAATGTTTCGACGTTTTTGTAAATTGTATCCATATATTGGGTAATTTGGTTTATATTTGTAAACATTTTTACTATATTTATCGCATTTCGGTTCATGTCGAGCGTACGCTAACCAAACATAATCTCATGCAATGGTCTTGCCTAACCCCAAACTTTGAATTTGTAGCGTTGATGACACTTGTATGCAATTCCAATGTGATTTTATGGCAATGCCTTTCACTATAAAGTTGTTGTAGAACATATAAGCTGTACAAATGTGATATTTGGTAAAAATTGCATAACTTTTACATTTTACAGATCCTTAAATTCCAAATAAATTAAAATTTTAAGTATAGAACATTTTTAACACTTGGGGCTTGGGAAGTATTACATAGCTTAGTAATGAACGCATAACTTGTTATTTTTATTTCTGTAAACCCCAAATTATAACATTGTAGTGTGTCTAACCTCTAGTGTGCTGCACTGCGAGCTAGAGAATCAATTATTATATTATATGTATATATGATTATATTATATGCAGACAATATCATTTTTTAAATAATTTTAATTTGTAAATTGAGTTGGTCTTTTAATATGGTCTTCCAATTTGATATTATCATGAGAGATTTATTAAACTTTAACTTCAACTTTTGTATTATTATGATAATTGATTATTGTGTGTTGTTGTACCGAATATTTAAAAACCGTCAACCTCCATCGTTTTATATGATTTGACTCGTTTCTTAAGCTGTGTGATTTGAAGGTGGGGGATCTCTTCTATCTTTAAATAATTGGAATAATTGGGATTGAATATTATTATTAACAATTAACGAACAAGTTTTTACTAATATTATAATAATGTCTTGACGACTCTGATTGCATAAATGCAATCAGAGTCGTCAAGACACTAATACAATACTCAATGCAATCTTTGTAGGGAAGAAGAGTGACTGGAAGAAGAGTCAACAACCCACCATATCGACGTGCAATTCATGCTAAATAAACCTGCAAATAAAAATTTACAAACTCCACTTTTGGAATTTCGTTCTATAAATCAATCCCTGTTATGTGTGTTAAACAGAGTTTTTGGAATTGTCTCATTATCATATGATAGGATGGCCACACCTGTGTACACGTTCGTATTCATTACATTTCTTCTTATCATAATTTACATTTGTAATGTAATGTCTACATTTTTCATAACACTTCATTAATTTACAAAATAAAATAATGTTTCTCAACCAAGTCATTTTATTTCAGCCGGTGTTACTTGTACATAGAGACTGGCTTTGAAGCTTAATCGTTCAATACTCCGATGACATCAATTCACTTTCACGTGAGAATGAATATACCGCTATCAGTTGTAATAAATTTCTATTCTTCATACGCCCAAAGTAATACAATTCATGCACACAAAATATTTATTGATCAAGTGTTATAATTTTTATTCGTGGTTTGTAAACTCTGCTCTGTTTGCTGTTGCTTACATCCTTTTACAGTTCATGAGGTTTTGAGTTACCTATGTAATATTACATATGATGATTGATATACGCATAGCCGTTATATTTGTGGAGCTGACAAACATTTAAGAGATTAGATAGAACTTCCCGTTGTGTACTTTACTTACTTTTCAACTTATAACCACTTACTAGCATTATCGGATAATGTTTGCATAAATGAAAAGTTATCCGAATCATACAATGTGAAAATATGTTAAATTGCTTTATAACACGCGGCGTGGCTTTATTCAGAGGCACCATTTTGGAAATATATCTCAGGCACATCAGTAACACAATTACGTATTGCATATAATTAAGTGCAAAGAAAGGAAACTACTTAACAAAAATTTCCGTTTATTATTAAAATTCATATATGAAACTACTTAGCAAATAACAGTTTAATATTCAAATTCAGATTTAAGACCGCAAGTTTCGCCACCATTTACTTCAGGTAAATAAATACAACTATAAAAGTTAACAAATACATTATCGAAAATTTAACAAATAATTTAATCTTTATTCAACTCAGATATAATTTTAAAAATCCTTTAACATTTATGGTAACTTAAGAAATTCAGTTGAAATAATTTCTCAATTTGATTAAAGTTTTGTGTGCTCAGAAAGTTTAGTTCCAGCAAATATTGTGGCTGGAGTTGAGGAGTTGCAAAACGTGGAGGACGAGTCGTGGAAATTCAATGTGAAGAATAATCTCACATATCACACAGAAAGGATAGCAGATTTCACTGGAATTTTGACTCGCTGGATTCAACATGAAATTGTCACCCACAGAGATATGGAATGCAATGTAAATTTTAGTTAGCTCCATTAAAAACAGATATAATTTAAGGCAACTTTCATTGTGATAAAATTAACGAGTTAAAAATGTTTTCCAATTTCAGTTGAATAAACATCTTCGCCCCACAAAATTCAGTACCAATTGGGAATTTTTGTAAACGATCAGATCAAAAGATTGGTTGATTATTAAATCCACGTTCGGAGCGCTTTTGAGGCAGACTCTGAATCACAATTGAGTGGACCTAATTGAGTTTGGCTTCATACAACGAAGAACGGCTTTTGCAAAAATATTGAGTCAAACATTAATAATGGACACGAGTAATTCCTAATGGCAGCCTTAGAAAATCCGACTCCCGAGTCGGGAGTTCCGACTTAATTTTACGAAGGGAAAACCGGAAATGAATTCCTGGTAGACGACGTTTTGCACTGCAGAATGAATGACTAGGAGAGAATAATACATAAAAATTATTTTGGAACTGATTCAAATCCACGATATTAAAAAATGTTGCAGAAAAACAGAACTGATCGATAAAGCTCAAATAAATGAACTTCTACAGGAAACCAGGTTTGAAGAGGCTGTGGAATTGTCAAGACTTGTAAATGGCACCATTTAAACTCCCTCCCGTCTCCATTTTTAAAATACAATCATAAAATTGAAGAAGCAAAACAATTGTACAATTATTATTGAACTATACAAAAAGGCGTGGAAATTTCAACGTAGTTGCCGTCGAATATTATAACGGTTTCAAATCGAGAATTAATATTTGACGTATTTTGCTTGGGTGTCGTTTTTGATTTATTGTGAGGAGAACGACGAAGCGTCTTTCTCTTTACAATAAATCACAAATAACTTCCACGAAATAACTTCATTGAAAAGCTAAAAGGCGCAACCGCAAATATTCATCTTTACAAAACGTACATTTAAATATTTTTTGTTTTAGTAAGGTTACTAAAACAAACATTATTTAAATGTACAATTTGAAATGGTTCGTCAATAAACCTTTGGTGGTATCAACCTACCACCTCAACTGTAAGGCAATATTCGATATTTCTCAAATCATTCCACTCAACCTCAACAAACTGGACATTCAATTTGTGTTTCTTCAGATTGAATAAAACTTATTTTATCTGTTGATTTAATGCATTGTAGTTCGATTTTATTTCCTGGCCTCAATAGTAGTATGGAGGCCTGGAACTAAAATCAAACTACAATGCATTCATTCATGCTCCTTCCTGAAGAAGTAACGTGAATGAAAATAAAATTAATTGCAAACTCACTTGTAGTATCAAAATGAACAGTTAGCTTCGAATAAATAATTTTGTATTTATAATTTGCAACTTTATGTTCAGTTACACTTCATATTCATGATCATTAGCATCAATTCAAAAATTTAAGCAGTCGAGTAGAGTAACTTTAAGTTGAATTATTGCCAAAATCCACTTATTTTTCCATTGTATCTATTATCACCAATTTATCCATTTTCACAAATACAGAGATCCTTGTAGCTTTATTTCCTGGTGGTGACAGTACTTTCAGTTATTCTTCCTTATATGAATTTGTTTCCGAATTCGCGTCTTCCGATCTCTCTCCACGTCTCCCGCTATTTCGTGGCCGAAAAATGCAAATCACCGTGGTCTAGATCAATTTTTACAATAGGTCCATCATCAGATGTAAGATTAATAAAGCGGAACCGCAAATATTCATCTCAGCAAAACAACCGCAACTTTATTATTATTCATTAAATTCGTCCATCCTTACTGTTTCCACATTCCTCATTTCACTCAACCTAAACAAACTGGATGTTCAATTTGTACCTCTTTAGATCGAAATAACTTATTCCATCTGTGCATTTGGTGCATTCTATTTTGTTTTTTTTAATGCCTTCCACACTTTTCCGGAAGAACCAATATTAATGAATGCCAAATTATTTGCGAACTCACTTGTAGTAACAAAATGCCAACAGCTAACATCCAAAAACTAATCTGTAATTTATATATGGGAAATTTAAGCTCAGGTACACCCTCAACTCTTGAAACGTCACACTGAACTTCTTAGCAATGAAATAAAATACTAAGTTCCTGTGTTTTCATGTCAAATTGTGTAAAATGATTTGACATTTAACAGTGGTGGTAACCGAGCGATGCTTACCACTTTATAATGTTTAGCAGTCTAAAGAGCTTACCACTATATACGAAGTCCATATTGTTTACCACTTCAAGCTTAAAGGTGGCATAGCACTTATTGTGTACTTATTTAGTAAAGTTTTGCTTAATATTACAACACAGCGATTATATGGCATGTTCTGTACATTCAGCTGCTGTTATTATTGTTAAACAATAATGAATATGCACTGTTGCCGTCATTAAGCTTGAAGTGCTACACAATAAGTATTCTGCGGCCTTTAAGCTTGAAGTAGTAAACAATATGGAATTCGTACATAGTGGTAAGCTCTTTAGCCTGTTAAATATTTTGTACTGGTAAGCATCGCTCTAGTACCACAGTGGTAATTAAATGAAGTTCAAACATTGTATGTAGCAATTTTATGTTGTTTGTCAACTTGAATTCGCTTTTTAAATGTGACAATAAATTCAATTAATGAACTTTGTGACACAAGGCAAAGGTTATGCAGCATGAATAGTTTTTGTTTTTGTTTTTGCTGTACGCAGTTACTAGAAAAAAACTACATACAAAAAAGATACATCGGCGTTTTTATTATTTACGGAACAATCAATTGTATTTTTCTAAGTTATTCGGAAAGAACAAGTACAGCTCACAATGTATTAATACATATGGAAAATATTATTAAGTAAGAAACAAACTATTTCTATTTCTTACTTACCCTTGCCGTATTTTACATGAAGGTTTTACCTTTTTAATTTTTCTTATTCTAGGTTGAAATCTTTTGTCGGTTTTGACAGCCTGCAATTTGTAATTCAATTTCTGAAATTGAAGGTTTGCTGTTCCCTTTAGAAATAAGTAAAATGCAAACTGATATTTAAGAAGAAAAAATTGCAGTGTATACAAAGAAACTTCGGCATGTAATGGTTTATATAATTCAGCCGACTGAACTTTACACATACTGCTTCTGTCTATTATTGTGGCCTAGTTCAATACACCGTAAAAATAGAACGCTTTGGGTAGATTATTTATACAGTATAAGGTCAACCACTGAAATGAATAACTGAATGACTGTTTTTGAAAATTGTTTTTAAAAAACACAACATAACAACTAACAATAAATAATCCATTTGCAACGTTTGAAAGAAGTGACGAAGTGAGCAGGGAAGCTGTATTGTGGCCCATCACAAGGCAACATTTACAATATCGTTTCAACTGTGAAAATGTACATGTAGCAAAGGCTGGATTTTTTTCCGACTTCGTCATTTTTTGTTGTATACTTCTGAGGTCTCATTCTTCGTCTTTATGTATCCAAAAGAATATCAAAGGTCAAACATTTTTACACATACAAATATATTTGAGCGGTTTAGTTAATATTTTTAAAATTTCGCCTTTTTTGCAAAGTTGGTCAATATTTTTTAGGTGTTTATGTTTACATTTGTAAATATTTTGAATATTTTTATCACATGTCGGTTCATTTTGAGCGTACACTAACTAAGAATAACATAATGCAATAGTCTCACATAACCCTGAAGTTTGAATTTGTAGCTTTGAAGACAATTCTGTGCAATTCCAATGCTATTTTATTGTAACGTCTTCCACAATGAAGCTCTTACAAAATATACAAGCTTTATAAGTGTAATATTTGGAAAAAATGTAACATTTTTAGTTTTTGCAGTTGCTTAAATCCTAGATGATTTAAAAAATTAAACAAGGAACATTTTTAACAATTGGGGCTTCGCAGAGCATTTAATAGCTTAGGAATCCACGAACAACTTCTTATTTTTATATAACTAATCCCAGTAGCATATATTAGTAGCGTGTTTAGTCTCTATTGTATTGCACTGCGGGATTGAACATCAATTATGATATTGAGTAATATCCATACAATATCAATTTTTGAAAATAGTAATTTGACTTTTTAAATGTGGATGGTTTCATATTAGGGTATTTGCATTTGCAATATTACTCTGTAAGATTTATTCACGATCGGACACAAATTGTTTAAAATTACTTAATTAAATATGTTGATAAGTTAATATTAAATATTTAGGCTATTTTCAATAAAGATTAAACAAATATTTTCACGGTTATCCATAAGTATTTATTCAGGCCGCTCAGTTTGAAATTATGAATCTCCATTTTTCTATGAGGGGCAATGTGCGAAACTAATATTTTTATAGCACTTTGAAGATGGAACTATCAAAGTATCTGTAGTTTCTTTCCATCAAGGACGCAGGTTAGTTGACGCTTCCTTCCATAAACTAGTTCTAAATTGGTTGGTCATATATTGCCCTAATTACAAGAGGTTTTAAGATTTGGCCCTCTTATCTCTAATATGATCTAACCAGTGTAGGATAGGCAATTTTCAATTTTCTCGTTTAGTGTAAAACTAAACTCCCCAACATTTGATATAATGTTGTTGTTCGTCAAGAATTCATATTACCTTTAAATTACCATGGGTTTTAACTTTTGTATTATTATAATTAATTATGGTGTGTTGTGTTAGCGAAAATTTTAAAACCGTCAACAAATATCATTTATCATTTGACTCGTTTGTTGAGCTGTGTGTGTGTGGGAGTCGTAGGTGTGGGATCTCTTCTCTCTTTGATTAATGTCAAATAATTGTGCTTGTATAATATATTAACTGTAAAGTTGTTAATATTATTATTCGGAGTTATTTCACACTACATAAAACCATTCACAATGTGTTCCCTGTAATAAACAATGTGTTCTTCGTAGGGAAGAAGAGGGACTGAAAGAGAGTCAACAATCCACCACATACACGTGCCTTTCCCGCAA
Source organism: Pogonognathellus flavescens (assembly GCA_019776165.1). Taxonomy (NCBI): domain Eukaryota; kingdom Metazoa; phylum Arthropoda; class Collembola; order Entomobryomorpha; family Tomoceridae; genus Pogonognathellus; species Pogonognathellus flavescens. The sequence continues at coordinate 7,705 of JABASD010006008.1, forward strand.
AGTAATCATGTAAATGTAAAACAAAAAATTCCATTTTTGAAATTTTGTTCTAAATATCAACGCCTGTTAAGAAGAGTTTAAAGAATTGAGCCATTATCATAAGTAAGAATGGAAACACACACGTCCACATTCACAAGGGTTCTTTTAATCAAAATTGATATTTGTTATGTCTACAATTTTTCTAACCCGTCCTTACTTTACAACATGAAATAATGTTTCTCCACCAAATCTTTTTATTTCAGCCGTTGCTATTTGCACATGAAGATTGACTTTGCGGCCTAATCGATCAATACTTCGATGACATCAATTCACTTTCACGTGAGAATATCTCTTTATCAGTTGTAGTATATTTCCACTCGGTATACGTCTAATATAATACAATTCATGTACATAAAGTATTTATCGAGCAAGAATTATGTGACTTGTAACTTCTGCTTTGTGTGTTGTAACTTACATCCCTGAAAGAGAATACGTCATCCGACAGACAGATATAGAGAATAATAAATATATTATGCCAATAGTCCTGCAAACTCAAATCAACAGCATGACAATTGTTCCCATTTTGATTACAACAACAATTCCCCAGTTTTACAGTAAATTTTGCATCAGTACTTTAGTTAATTATTTATTTCAAATCAGTTGTTTCAATTTTAAAAACAGGCATATTAAATTTACAAGCCAAATTGTTTGATTTTATTGCTATAAGACGTAATTATTGCTGACGACTTCGTACATTACTTTTCATTCGTTGATCTGGTTTGATTTATTTTACATCAAATACTAGTCCAGCACAAACGTACTGTTCCACCCTAGTGTACCGCAAATACAACGAAAATACATTACAATAGTTATCCATATGGACAAGGGTTAGCTTTTAAGGAAGCTTCACACAGTTAACATCATTTTACAGTTCATGCTTTTTTTAGTTATGTAATACAACACATGATGATTGATATACATACAACCATAATATTCGCGGAGCTGACAAACATTTAAGAGATTATATAAAACTTTCCGTTGTGTGCTTTGCTTTTCAACCTATAACCGTGGACTGGCACTTATCGGATGATGTTTACATAAATGAAAAGTTATATAAATGATACACAATGTAAAAATATTTTAAGTTGCTTTATAACACGCGGTGTGCCATTATTCAGAGATGCCATTTTAGAAACATATCTCAAGCACATCAGTAGCACAATTACATATTGCATAGAAATAAGTGCAAGGAAGGGAAACTGCTCAATAAGTAACAGATTAATATTCAAATTCCGATTTGAGACCACAAGTTTCGCCACCATCAATGTAAGGTAAATAAACAGAAGCTAATATAGAAGTTAACAAGTAATTATCAAAAATTTAAAAAAAATGTTTACTACTTTATACAGATAAGAGATATATATTTTTAACATCATTTAACATTTATAATGAAATGACGCAACAAATTCAATTGTACTAATTTCTCAATTTAATTTCAGCTTTGTGAGATCACAAAGTTTCGTTCCAGCAACTAATACAGCTGGAATTGAAGACAAGGACAAGGAAGAGGAATAATTGGAGGGCGAGACTTAAAAATTCCATGTGCAGAACAATGTCACATACCTAACAGAAGGGATCGAAGATTTGGCGTGCGTGTTGACTCACTTGATTCAACATGAAATTGTCTCACTCAGAGATATGAAATCATTGTAAATAATTAACTCTATTCAAAACAAACCTAGCTAAATGCAATTTTTATTGTGCTAAAATTAATAAGTTAAAAATGTATAAGTTAAATAAATCAATTAAATAAACTTCTACAGGAAAGAAAGTTTGAAGGGGCTGTGGAATTGTCACGACTCGTCAAAGGCGCAATTCAAACTCCAGTTTCGATTTTCAACTTAAATTCAACCATGCAAATCAAGAAGCAAATAAATTGTACATTTATTATTTAACCATACAACAAGGCGTGGAAATATTAACGTAGTCGCCGTTTAATGTTATCCAATAACTATTTCAAATCGAGAATTATTATTTGACGTAGTTTTGCGTGGGAGTCATTTCTGATTTATTGTGAGGGGAAAGATGAAGCGTCTTTCTCTTCACAATAAATCAAAAATAACTCCCACGGAATAACTTCAATGAAGAAGCGTTACCGCAAATATTCATCTCAGCGAAACAAACGCAACTTCATTATTGTTCATTAAATTCGTCCATCCTTTCTCTATTTCCGCAGTCCTAATTCCACTCAACCTCAACAAAATTAATGTTCAATTTGTGTCTCTTTTCATCCAATAAAATTATTTCATGTGTAGATTTTGAGCCTTGTAGTTTGGTTTTATTTCCTGGCCTTCACATTTCTCCTTAAGAAGTAATATTAATGAATGTCAAATTATTTGCAAACTCACTTGTAATAATTAAATAAGCAGCTAACTTCCAACAATTAATTTATAATTTATAAATTGGAAAGCTACGCTCAGTTACATTTCATATTCATCCCGTTGTTACTTGAAAATTGAGACCGACTTTGCGATCTTATCGTTCAATCCTCCGATGACATCAATTCACTTGCACGTGAGAATAACTGTCTATTTATAAGTTGTAATATACTCCCATTCTTCATACGTCCAATGTATATGATTCATGTACATCAAATATTTATTGAGCAACAGTTATGATTTTATTCGTTATTTACATGTTCTGCTCTGTTTGTTATAACTTACATCTGAAAGAGAATGCGTTATCCGACAGATAAGGAGAATCATAAATAGATTATGTCAATAGTCCGGCAGACTCAAACCAACAGCATGGCAATTGTTCCCATTTTGATTACAAACAACAATTCCACAATTTTACAGTAATTTGTACATCAGTAGTTTACTTGATGATATATTTCAAATAAGTTATTACAATTTCAAAAAAAGGCATATTAAATGTACAAGTCAATTGTTTGCTATGATTTTTATAAGACATTTATTGCTTACGACTTCGTACATAACTTTTGATTCTTTGATTTGATTTATTTTACATCAAATATTAGTCCAGCACAAACGTACTGTTTCACCCTGGGCCTGGTAGACCGCAACCGCAACTACAACCAACATACATTACAATAGTTATAATATAGACATAGGTTAGCTTTTAAGTAATCTTCACTCAATTTGTATAATAGTGTCACCTAGATTTGCTAGATATCCTAAATATAGTATAATCGAAGGGGAAAACTTTAAAATAGGGACTGGCTTAAGTTGCACCCGAAACACTAATCATACAATGTGAAAATATATCAAGTTGTTTTATAACACGCGGCGTGGTGTTTTTCAGAGGCACCATTTTGGAAATTTGTCTCAAGCACATAAGCACTTCAATCTTCAATCACACACACACAATTACACACACTTACACTAACAACA
>JABASD010006009.1:0-11095 GCA_019776165.1 Pogonognathellus flavescens
CCTAATTTTTGGTGAGCGCGGGGCCCCTAAAAGCGCGGGGCCCCAGGCGGCTGCCTTACCTGCCTGTTCCTAAGGCCGGCCCTGCTGCTATATAATAAAAATATTTTACTTACTGGTATTTATTTTTGGTTGCGATTATAGTTTAGTAACGCTTGTTTAATAATAATTTACTAATACCAGTTATGTACTTAGATAGAACACAAACTACTAGTAACACAATGTGTCTAATTTTTGCAAAAATCATCATTTCTTAGTTACATTTAGCCAATGAACTGCGTAAATCAATCATTATTTTATCATTTTAATGTTTTGTTCTGATTTCTTTTTTGAACCCTAGCAATTTAAATATCATATATGCTGAAGTATTAATAGAAATAAGATTTAATGCTAACTTATTTCCGCTCCGGTGGATTGAAGTTTTGCGGATTTACATTATGCGTTTCTGTAATATAAATATGCAGAGAGCCAGTTCTTAATATTTGGTATAATTTGCCATTTATGTTTAAAATGCATTTTATATACAATACACAACTTATAATCTTATTACAGTGATAAAAATATCTGATGCTACTTATAATACGAACTGCAAGGAATCGTTTATACAGGTTGTAAGTATTCAGTTGTAATAGTTATACCATATCGATTGGAAGAATTGAAACTCGTATATTTTTGTTTTTATTCTTGTTTCATAGCAGATTATCCTTACTTCGGTGTAAGTAAATACGCGATAGCTAAACAAAAGACGAGCTTGAAATGGTGGTACGACACATCTTTGAATAAATAAATCGTAGTAAGCTGATATAATAAAGTAGTGGAATAATACACAGTAAAATAACTCAGTTAAAGTACTAATCTAATATATTGTGCTCGTAGAATCTTAAAACCAATGTTAAATTCAAAACGAAGCCAAAAATGAAAGTTTAAAAAAGGGCACTAAAACCTGAATTTTTAACTCATTATTTTTAATTATAATTATTAAGTAATGAATGCCACTCGAATAAGAATGCAATTTGTGTTTGTCTGTCGGTCCGCCGAAAATAATTTATAAATACGTGTATTAGTCAGACAATCATACGTAATGCTGCTAACAGGTTTCACAGTTTGCCTATGGATGTCAGAATCATTGTCAGTGTTGTAGTTCGCATCACAGGGTCACTGTTCCATCCGCTATTTTTCACTACGGTTTTGAACCGGTTTATTTCCATTGAAAGGCTCATCAAAAGTTGCTCATTAATCCATTTGATCGTTATTGTTTGCGGCTATTTAAGAATGGCACTCTGAACGGATTTTAAAACCGTTATTTTTAATTTTACTTATTTCCATAGAATTGATAATCGAAATTTGCCCCTAAACGCATTTTCTTTTTAACGTATCTTAACTGTTGTTTTCAACAGCAGACATACAAAGTTCCTATAAAGTAGGTTCTTCTTAATATTTATTGTCGCCAATTGACCGCAACAACAATTACACAAAGTGTGATCGAACTACACTTTACTGTTCTTGAGATATGGCACAATCAGATAGATAAATACATACCTATATTTCTTAGATACTAGATACATATATACCTTGTCTGATACTAGATGGCTTAAATAAGTACATATACTGTTACTATGCATACAAAGACAGACAGACACTAACATTTCTATAAAGCAGCTTCCGCTACATAGGAATAGTTACCAAGCCAAACAATGTTTCTTGTTGATCATAGCTGGCGTACAGCCGACATTCAACCCATTACGTGTGCGTGTCGACTCTTCCAATAGATAAATAATTTATATTCGAAGCCATACGTGCACAAGCAATGCAACCTAACTCCCCGTTTGATATTTCTGACTCTATTTCGCTCACTAATGGACATATATTATAATATTAACCTTTATAACTGTAAAGCAGAGAATTCGAAGGTTTTTTCAAAAATTTGAACTAATATCTTAAAACTTTTATATGAGTATGATTCAGTGTACTTTTGAATTGGAGGGCTTCTGTTATGCTGTACTTATTTTTTTTTCTAGACTGATTTGCATTTTGCAAAGAAAAGGAATAATTGAGAGAAAGTTCACAAACAAGGAAGTTCAGCAGTACAAGTATCTACTTCATAGTTCGTATAAAGTACCCATACTACAACCTGTGGACGACCTTCTTCACGAAAAATGTTGGACAAATTAAGGTACAGTAACGTTATAACTTTCTCAAAATGTTATACAGTGTTTGTTTATCTTCATTTGTCCCAAATTGACTTATAATATATATAGTACGGTATATGAATTAAAATAATAAAATGCACATTTCACCAATTGGAGAAATATTCGATACCGACCAATAAATCGATTTATTAAATTATCAGTATTGGATTGAAATTCCATTTTATATTTTAATTTTCTTTTGTTTTATAATTGTTTTTGAGAAATATGCTGCAGTGAAAAAAGTCTTGAGAAAACAGTTAGGCACATATTTGTTCAGTATTTTTAAACCGGGAAGCATTTTATGCAGCTCATACAATTACTACTAGATGGTATCACATTTTAAATTTCGATGATAAGGTTTTACCACAGAAAGTCGATCCACCATCCACCTGTCCCTTACTAATATTCAATTTGAGGTTAGATTAGAAAATGGAGAAAATTTATGTATAGTCATCAGCTTTCAACATTGCATGCGCTAATGCTATTTCTTGGATAACTGATAGGTTACTTCTCTTTCCTCTTAAATTGAATGCAATACAAATATATTTTATTTATTTTTATATTAAGGGAGAAAATTTGGTAACATTATAATCAAGTTGATTATCGTTGTCGCAAAATATTAAATATGAAGTCTCTGAAGGCTGGTACTTTTTACACATTAAATACGCTGAATTAACATAAACACTTACATAGTGGCAATGAGTTCACATTAAACTAAATTGCTAAATATTTCTTCCACTCCTTTAACATTGCGATACATTACACACAGATTCCTTATGTGCTTCAGTTTAGTTCCTTTCCAGGAAGGAACTAAACTAAAGCACATACGGAGCTATTGTAATTTCCCCAAAGGAACTAAATATAGTTCTTCGGGTAATAAATATGAAGTAGTGTTCATGGATAGAAAGATCAACAATTTCTATAAAAAATTGGCCTCCGTTATTTTTTACTTTATAATAACAATGCTTCTTTTTGTGTATTTATTCAACAGGATTTTGTTGACAACTGCTAGCGCTTGGACAAAAAACCGAAACGATTAAGAAATGAATACACGAACAGAAAGTTTCTGAACTGAACTTCGCAAATTTATTTTTTCTGATGTTGTTTTTGCATGAGTGCACACCAAATTGGGCACCCATTTTGGGTGTCAAATTTTGTGTAACTTCACGATCATTGTTTCTGTTAACTTTGTTGTATATGTTTGCACCAATTCAGTCATCTACACACACTGACGAATCTTTCCCGGTCGATTTGCATTTAGATTATTTTCAAAAATGCGATTTTCATTTCGTATCTCAACAATCTGAAGCAAATTCAGATTTGCTTGACGAGATTTTAAACCACAATCAAGATGCTGGACCACGGACCATATATTCCTACGAGGAGTCGAGAAAGATGTATCACAACCACCGTAAAGAGCCGAAATTTATCATGAAAGAAAGCTGTGACGTCAATATAATAGTCAACCCCAACATGCAGCAATTCTACCACTCTTTAAACAACTTCAGAGGCATGAGAGATACGAGTAAATTCCTATTTCTACACAGTTTCAAAACCCAACAATCGCAATATAATGCGATTCAATGGATCGAAATGTATAGTCGCTACTTCGACGCTCAAATGATGCACGTCATGATGAACAGCGATTTTGGTGTTCAGATGTACGGAAGGCCTAAATTAGAGGAACATCTATTGAAGATTGGTGACGGCTATACACATCCTACACTATGGAGCATGATGTGGGATACAAAATCCCAATTCAAAGAACGAGGACAACTATTAGTTGCCCAAACCGACATTGCGAGGATTAAACCAGGCGAATGTAAGCCTATGTATGAAAGCATTCAATCAACCACTGCGCGCTGTCTCAAGGTGCAATATGCAGCGGAAATACTGGCGCACAAGTACAATTTCACGGTAAGGTACTTCAACGATAATAGTCCAAATATTCAGCGCACAACCTTGGATTTACAAAACAACCATGCAATATTGACTTATCGTGGGCTTGACGTAAACTACCGCTTTAATCGAAAAATTCTTTTCGAGGACTATCTGGTTGGACACATTGTTTACTTCTACGAAAAAAAGGCCGAATTTTCACCTTTTCTATATTGGGTTGAAATTGGCTATGACAAGTTATCATGGACTTTAATTTTTATTTCATACTTGGCATTTACGGTTTATGCATATTTGTGTAAATTTCTAAATGGCAGGTGGGTGGAAAAGAAATCACACTGCTTCTCGTGGTTAGCTGGCATCGCTCTGCTTTTGCGCCAGGATCACACTCCTGTTTCAAACAAAATTGTTTTACAATTTGCCTTTGTTGGGTGGATTCTGTCAGTATGCTATGAATGCTTCGTGAAAGCTGAAGAGACAATTCCTTTTGAAGCTCAACCGTTTCAGAGTTTCTCTCAGCTCATCGAAGCAGGATTCAAATATCAATGCCTGCCAAGAGACAGTGAAAGCAGTTTCCTTTTACACAAAATGTATGTAAAATACAATCTTACTGACAGGTTTCACGATTGTATAGAAATGGCTGGAAATCTTGATCTTGATAAGATCATGGATAAAAATCTTTTCTTGCAAATAAAAAGACATCAATTCGAGTCAGAACAACTCAGCAAATTGAATTACCACATTTTGTCCGAGCCATTATTTGCAAAACCAATGCATTCAGTATTGGAAATTCGTTTTCAGAATGTGTTCGCAAGGGATATGGCAAAACTTGATTCTTCTGGGATAAATCAGTTCCTTGATGAAGGAGAAGATCAGAGATACATAGCTAGAACAAATAGGTTTAGAGCTATGGAGAGAAAAGCATTTTTGGAGAGACAACCAATGGCAATGAAACTTCATGTTAGAATTTATTCAGCGTTTGTCATTGTTGTTGTACTGCATTTTGCAGCTCTACTAACATATTTGGCACAACGTTGCGTCTATCATAAACGTTCAGTGGTTAACGTTTCGAAACAAATTGTTGGGTGTCTCATTTATACCATCAATATTGTTGGTGTTGTTCGAAGGAGTATTCAAAAGTTGAGCGTTGTTTTACGGAAGAAAAACACTAAGATTAAAGTATTTAGGTAAATTAGACCTGCGTGTGTCCTTAGCTAACCATAATGGCTGAAAATGTCGCTGTCTAAATAAAGATTTGACAAATCTAAATTTGCGACAGTAAATCCGAAAGGGAGCACGACCGTAAAAACTTCGTAAAAAGGGATTGAAAAAACAATAATTGTCATTTTTCGTAATATTCAAGCATTGGTGGTATGCAAATTCAAAAGCTGACAGATTTATTTTTCAAGCATAATTATAATTCATATAGGTAGCAGTATTCATAATGCGATCTGTATTTTGGGCTGTATTCACACAGTGGTCTCTATACTAGGTCAAATGTCATGAAGGGTTTGACTTATTGATCCCATCTTCGAACTTACATTTAGTCTCACATAGTTCCTCACTAGTGTACGTGTACCAAATTTAATAAAAATATCTCAAACCATTTTTCAATTTTCGTGGTGAAGGACGCCGGACAAACGGTGTTACCCAATAAGGCAGAAACTATAATCTTTCTATTGTTCTTGGAGATAATCCGTCGATGGGTGGTCTATTGTTTTATTTCGGTGTAGCTGGACATATTTAAGTAAAGGTGGGTCAGTGGAAAACAAAAATAAAGTTGAGGGTGGAAAGAAGGACGCATTGTTGCAAGATGTACAGAGCTTTAATTCCTTTAAGTTGTAATAGGAACCAGCTTGCTTACTTTATACGGTAAAAGAATATAGTGTACTTCTGAACAAGAATTAAAGTACGCACACAAGTATTAAAGTAATATTGACATGTTAATGTATGTACAGATACTGTTTATTAAGTGCCGTAAGGTACTTTATAGAAACAGGGATGATGTCCGTCTGTCTGTCTGTCTGTCTGTCTGTGCGCAAAAATAGTGCTGGCAAGGGTTCGGGTTGGTACTGCAGATGTGGGACAGGAACGAGTTGGTAGTGCTGTAGTGAGACTATAATGTGCTCTGGTAGTAGTGGGAATAGATGAATTTGTTGTTAGTACAGTAGTAGTAGTGAAATTATAACGTTCTGGTAGTAGTGGGAATAGATGAATTTGGTATTTAATTTATATGACGTTTAAAATGTATAACGCAATTATGCTATAACTGTATGTATAACTTTCAGGTTAGATTGTAACCACAAAATGAAAATAGCCGTAAATGGAATACAATGAACATGATAATTTATAATGAAAGATAAGGTTTCATAAAAATACCAATTCAACTTTGCAATGTGCTCCACGATTATGTAATTATTTGAATGTTATTTAAAAGTTATGTGTTTTTACTAAATATTAGATTTATTAGTGAAAATTAATTTCATAAACCGTCGTCGCGCATAAAATAACCTATATGATTTTTTTAAATAATTGTTTTCTTGATCAGTGTTACCTAAAAGTCCATCGATTGTATTGTAGTCTTATTATTACACATTGTTTTCCTTCTGCCTCAAGTGCTTTAGCAGTAATGCTTAATAATGCAAGAAGGCTAAAAAAATGCAAATAAAATAAACTATAATTTATTCTAATGCAAATACAAGTTAAATATGATACAAATACAATCTGTAAATACAATATCAATAGAATGAAATTGTAATTAAATTATGGAGCTGATATACACAATGTAAATAGAATGTCAATATAATATAGAGGAATAAAAATCGAATTGCAATATGATGTAATATTGTAGAATGTGAATGGAATGATATAAATGACTAACAATTAAAAATAAATTAAAAGTAGGTAAAATTTTAACAAATAATAACCATCAATGAAAATTAATGATTTATTCTTTCGGGACAGCATGTTATTGAACAAACATACAATTGTTTGATGCACGGGTGTATCTGGGGTAGGGGGGGTCACAGGATGATCGGGCACCCCTCCCCCATCCCCGCCAAATTTTCGCTACTTACACTAGATATTATTGAAATTTCTAAAAAAACAAGCCAAAAATGTGAAATTTGGCTCCAAAATGGCAAAAAATAGTCCAATTTATCGCAGTCAGTTTATCGTAGATTTTAACCCAAATTTGGATAAACTTTTCGCTCTACACGCGAATATTAATATTTATACCCTTAAAACGGCCGCGTGACCCCACCCCCCACCCCAAATGGCCATTCTAGTTACGCGCCTGGTTTGATGTATTGGTGTATTGAGTAATGTATGTGGCAAAAACTAATTATAATAATAGTAATTAAAAATAGAGTGGAGGATAAACAAGGCAGTACCTATGATTTCACTCCCGGAAGGGTTTAAATATTTCATAACGATGCAAAGAAACTGAGTCACTGTGTTTTCAATACTTACTGTAAGTATTTAACTTTGATAATTTTGTACCCCAATTTCATTCTGCAAAAGTTTTCTATTACGCCAAAATTGTATATTCCATGTTTAGCAATTTCATATTCGGATTTCCTTGCCTTTTTGTACTCAAACATAATAGATAGATAGATTTATTCAGGGACGATTTGGGTCATTGCCTTTATATCCATATACACAGTTAATATTACATAGGTTGCATAGGTATTTTTTAATTTGTTAAAGCCAGAATCGAAAGTTGGGGGGGTGCCAAGCAAGTCAGTGTCATTTTAAGGTTATAAATGCTCATAGGGGCGGGTAACGTGAAACAGATGAAACAAATTTAGGGTAAAATCAACCAAAAACACGTTATATTCTCGCGTAGCGCGAAACATTTTGCTAATTTTTGGTATTTTGGAGCCAAATTGTATAGTTTTGGCTTGTTTTTTTGAAATATCTAATAATATCTAGTGTATAATAGCATATTCTGGGGGGTGCTTGAGCACCCATAGCACCTCTCCTGGCTACGGGCCTGATTTCTTATTTTTCTATTTAGAAGAAAATGTTTTTCAAAATATATTTAGAGAATTCGTTTTTTGAACCTTAGTTGTCATTTTTATTTAGTATTTTGTGCGAAATAATTTTTCCCAAGCTAGTTACATATTTAATAATATTAACGTAGTCTATTACAGAATGATAATTTTGGTTGTAAATGGGCCACAGCCGACACGCAGATTATTTTCTCCTCGCCGTTTCATGCTCACTTCGATTAACTTTTATTTTTTACACAGAGGATATTTTGAATTTTTGGTTGATTACAAGAAAGCAGTACCATATGGTAACTACTCTTACGATCTATGCATTTTGCATATATGAGTAGCTGTAAAAGAGCAAGTAAAATAGTTTTAGTCGAACATTTTACATTACACACAAGTTTGCCTGTACATTTTATTGATGTTTTGGAAGCACATATTATAAAAATTCGCTTATGGGGTACCCCTAAGCGTGGGGGCGCTTACACATTGCGTACCTCGGTTCCACGCCACTGGTAGCGCTTTCTGGTGTTTTTCAAGCAATTTGCCTTCCCCAAACGCCACTTCGTTTGGTCGTGACACACTAAAGACAAATTCTGGATACGCCCATGATGAATAATAAGAAACATGTTGTAATTGTGCTATTGTTGTAGAAGCAATAAAGGACAGGAATCACAAAAACAGTAATACCATTGACCTTCCATTGTTAAGTAACGAAGTTTCTTTGTAGAAAAATAAAAGTGTCCGTTTCCGTTTGTCTAATGCCACGATAATTTATATCATGTATGATTCACATACTATTGAGGTCATATGTTAAGCTAAGTTAGAAGATAGGGTCAATCGGTCAACTACTTCATGACTTTTGACCCCGGTCCAGCCTTATATTTTGTGGGGTCCCAAGCCAAACTATGACATCAAACAGAAGAGCAGAAAAAACTTCCGTTGTTTCATAAATACCATCGTCATCGTCATATGAAAAAGCCCCATGCATGAAGTTATTAATCTACACAACTTTTAAATTGCTTAAATGCATTTTGATTATCCATATTTATTTTGTTTGTGTATAGTGTAATATTTCATTTCGAATTATAGGTAAGAGGACATAATTAATATTATAACATGTTTTATAATATATAAATGAATATGAATTTCTAAAATAGTGACAAGAAAAAACATTAATTGTTTTACCAATAGAAAATGAAGCTCAAATCATAAGTACTGAAAAAAAAATCCGATGCAAAAACCACTGCTGTGAAGCTTGGAGATAATAAATATTGTGTCACACTTTGTATTTCGTCACAATATGGACATGTACCTTTTTCAGAGGTCAACTTTTTATAGTTGATCAAAATAGTGTTATACTTCAAGTTTCTTTTTACTTAATAAATGAGCTACGGCGTTTTTCTTTCAGCGGCTACGTTTAGACGAACAATAGTTTTTTTCCCCTAATTATTAGAGAGCGCGGGGCCCCTAGATACCCGAGGCCATAGGAGGCTGCCCTGCCTACTTGTCCCTAGACACTACACCGGCACATTGGATTGACTACTGCGCTAACATAGCCTCAAATATGCAATGTATTCTTATGACTTATATTTAATGCGTCATACAAATTTGATGTTCATGTAATATGCTGAAAGTATACAATGTAATAAGTTTTACTGATTGTATCATATGTCTTACAATAAAAATATTACTTGCGTTGTCATATATGGTTATAAATAGATTAAAGGGACCTGTATGCAGCACTGGGTACAATACCATTGTTACAAAACATTAAGTGGTTCCGTAAATATGTTATACTGCAATGTAGGTTATAAGTACTGCCCTGCAAACATGAAGTTGGAAGTGTCAGTACAAAATTGTCAACTGTGGTTTAACGACCGTCCTCACTTACATTTACAAAAACGAGGATGGTCTGCTGATTGCAAGGAAGAAGTCATTAGGTTAGACAATACTGGACTGACTGAATCTACCCAACCTGATCATACGTCAAAAGGAAAACCTATTCCAGAAAAAGGAGCACTATATTCAGAATGTATAGTGAACACTTGTTGTCTAGAAAGATGCTGCGCCAAAAATAACAAAGTTCCTCTAGGGCAAAAGAGGAAACGGGGGAGATCGAAGGGTGCAAGAACAAAAGCGTTACTTCAAAAATTACCGTCGAATTTAATTGTTTTACATGACATTATGACACATTCAGTTTTTGTTGTTATTATTTCAGTAATTTACATTATACCACAAAAAGCAAAAATATATGACGCAAAGAGCAAAATTGTATGACACATTAAATGCCAGCATATTCTTATTACTGCTAAGACTTCTATTGATATTTGAAAGTGAAATCCGTCATCTTTTGAATTTGACGATGACTAATAATTGAATATTACTGGAAACGTCCATTCATGTTTTCAAGTGAACGTAGTAAATGCAACAACACTGCTACTAACAGTGTCACAGTTGATGGTATTGCATATGTTACCTTGTCATACTTCACAACCGTCTCACAGTCTCACTGTTCACTTCGTTACTTCTCTCGAACGTTACGAATAGTTTATTAATTATTTAAGCAACCTTCATAAAACTTCAATCATAATTGAATATTTCCAATCAGATTCGATTGCAAGAAAGAAACTGAGTATTGAGAAAGAAGCATCATTTGATAAAAAAATAGGATGAAATCTGGAACATTACTATGTATTTGGTTACTATTTTCTGTAATATATATTTTTCCATATTGTAGTTCAAATACAACAAAGCCGTCAAAATTGAATGGATCACATAAAGGCCCCCATGCTAACGGAAAGGTATTGTATAATTTTTCATTGATTTGTACTGACACTAAGCTTTCCATTAACATTAAATGAGTCGATCAAAATTAGCCAGCTGTCTTCAAAATGTAAATAACAGAGGTATCATTTTTAGGTCTCACCGCTTCAGGTGAAGGACCTTATGTGATCGTAAACCTGGACTTTTCCACGATTCTGCTTCATATGCTTCTAATATCTAATGAGTTTAATA
>JABASD010006010.1:0-11094 GCA_019776165.1 Pogonognathellus flavescens
AAAACCCAAAAATGTTGATGCTTCATTTTATTGCCATAAAATTGTGGTTAAATTAAAATTGTTTGAATAAATTATGTTAAAATGTTCCGATACATTTTTAGATCGTCTTGCGATGGTTTATTAAAAATGTACCAAAAAATTACTGTATCGCTATTACATTTCAAATTTTGAATTGAGCACCCACAAAAGAAATTTGCAGTTTGAACAAAAATTAAATTACTTTACTGCGGTGAGACCATGTAGGGCTGAGGGCTGCTTGATGTTAGCTTAAAGCGCGTTCTATTTGTTCTGCACCGTTTCACAGTTTTATGTCCCAACCATAGATAGTAGATCCGCTTGTTGACATGCAGCATAGCGATGTGCAACCTTTTTCTACAAACTTTTTGTGCATTTAATGGGCTACATTTGTTGTTTGCATAACTTATTCAGCGCAATCAAAGCGCTGGTTAGAAAATAGTTGGTTAGAAATCTTATGAAATCCATCTTATGAAACTTTCATGGCTTGTGGAGAATAGATCGCTGGATACGACAATGAAATTAGATTTACTCAAAAGTTAGTTTGTGCGGTGTTAAAAACATGTAGATGGAGATGTTCGGAGATGTATATTATCGATCATTTTTAGTGCGGCGTAGCTTAATTGTTATCATGTGACTCTAGGGGGAGAGCAGTGTTAATCTAGGTTAGCTGATTCTGATTGTATGATTGGATGTCCTAAGCTTGTCACGGAAATAAAGCCAAACATTAAACTTTATGCCAATAGGCCGTGTGTCCGTCTGTCTGTACACACGATAACTAAAGAACGGTTTCATGTTTTAGTTTGAAATTTGCTACACTTAATCTAGTGGTCCATAGGAAGGCTAAGTTCTAAGATGAGGTCAATCGGTCAACTTCTTCATGACCTTTGACCTTTCAGACTAACTACTTTGTCAATGCAGCCCATACAGTACACTGAGTTTTCAATGCTGCTATGTCAGTTATGTCTGTTTGAAAGAGAAGGCCGCCAACTTTTGAATTGGGAAACAGACACTGTTGGAATATTTTGAAAAAAGACAATTCGTGTTTTTACTGCTTTTAAATATCTTTAATGCGATTAGTTATCTGCTACTATTACACAGTGTTAGAGTTGATGTGATGGTGTCAGAGTTAGTGTTATCGTGTCAAAGTTCACAACACCACATTATTCCACCGTTACAAATGGTTTATCAATAATTTAATATTATTAGCCAAATTAAGAAATGACGCTTCCACACGGAACTGGACTCGGGAGTGACATGAATCTTGAAGATGGCCAAAATATATTATGTTGTAGATTTCATCGCTGTTCAATGAGTTTCAATTTTGATAGAACTATGACATGAAGGTGTAGCAACTAGCAAGCGACGCAACAACAAAGGCCCACGAAATTAGTGCGTGTTTTACACGTTTCAATTCAAACCATGTTGAATATGTAGCGGGGCAGTCAGACTCCATCAAGGCAGCTTTACGGTAGAGAAGTTTTCCTCACAACGTTAAATCCCTGCATTATTCAGTTCTGCAGATTAGACAACCAAATATCAACAATTACTTTATTGCTCTTACATCCTGCCCCTAAAAATTATAAGCTGTATTCTGACTCCTGACGTAACAATTAAAAATGTTTGTCTGTTACCCTAATTGGAAAATTCGCTTGTGTCCAGTTATTTGAACAGCTGTAAACTGCCATTAAACTGAAGGTCAATAATTAAATCGGCGGGAACTATTGTAAATAAAAATTGAAGATTAAAATTGACTTTATGGTAGCGAATTGAGTAAGAATTAACTATTGGAAGAAATGATAAAAGTCAGGAGCTTAAGTGAAGGTGTGAAGTTCATAGGTTGACGTCTGGGTGCCAGCTCTAAATGAAAAGGTTCAGTTAAAGTGTTGAGCGAGTACTTTGTACTGTTTGTACTATTCTAGTCCAGCCAAGGCAGACAAGACAACGTTGAATGTGAATGAGAAGTTCAGTCATGCTATGGTCTGCGTATGAAGGAAATTCATTACATGCGTCATCACGTTTGGCAGTTTTTCGGATCCCCTATTTTCACTGCTACCTTTATGCAATATTATTTTTTAAATATAAAAAGTTCACAAGAATTGTTTTCATTTTCAGAACTTTTTCCACTTAAATAGGAAAAATAGTTGCAAAGAAAAATCAACTCTGTTTTTTAGAGGTTCATAGAGCGAGAGCTTTCTCCCTAGGTAAAGCGCAAGGAGATATTTTCTCTTTTGTTCGCTACTATCTTCCTTCAAATCAAAATTTTTATAATTTTTTGAATGACAGATTTGGATAGATTTTCACTCGTTGTTCGGATGACTAATGAATTGTTTGCATTCAATTCTGACGCACTTTTGCCGCTTTCAAAATAAAAATTTCGCCAAGTAAGGATGGAGATTTATCACACCGAAAACTAAATGCGACTGTTTTTACACGTATTTGAGTGGCAAATTCAAAAATGAATGCACTGCACTGGGTGCACTTTTGTAGCTCTTATTAAGTACCGTCAAGGTACTTTATAGGAATGGGTATGATGTCCGTCTGTCTGTATGTTTGTCTGTGCACAAAAGTAGTGCTGGCGACGGATCGGGTTGGTAGTGCAGTGGTGGGACAGGAACGGGTTTGTAGTGCAGTGGTAGGACTGGAACAGGTTTGTAGTGCAGTAGTGAGACTGGAACGGGCTGGTAACACAGAATAGAGATGGAGCCAATACCTTTTCTGCAAAGCAGCAACCTCAAGCAGTAAACGGAGTAGCAAGTGTGGTTAGGTGGGCTGGTGGAAATGGGAATGGATGGATTTAGTGGTTTTTGGTATTATAGATTTTAAAATAAAAGAATACTTTAAAAAATTGGACGGTACTTCATTACTACGCTAGTTAATGGAATGTGTGGCAAAGTTTGAATGACGCTGTTCATGATTTGCATATTTCAAGAAGATGATGATTCGCCAGCTTTCGGGAACCCTCTCCCCTTGAAGTAATGATGTAATGAAAGAGTATTTGCTAAGGCATAAAGATGTTGTATTGAGGGAGAAGTTTGCACGAAAGGATTCAAAAGTTACTTAGACATTTCCATTATATATAATAATATATATAAAGTTATGTACTGTATACAGGCACAAGGGACAGACGTAACAACGCAGGTTGAAGTACCACCGTGAAGTTATAACATATTTTTTCTAAAATGCGCTGTTTTAGCATGCAGCACTATCCCAACGGCCACAGGCTCCTAATACACATAACATATTTTAACACACCCGACAAATAACACACTCCCGGATTCGGGAAAATAAATCCCCCGGGTCATTTACGCTCACCAAACCACCGACAGAATACCACCACCCCTACCTACAGTGAGAGTTTCAAAGACGAATTCCAACGGCAAATGTGTCAAAAATGCAAAATACCCGTTTTCCACCAACACACCAATTCAACTTCGGGAATTTTTAATAAATCCACCGATATTAGAAGAGAATAAGTTGCGAGTAATAGTTGAAGATATTGGAGAACAAGTTGCGAGTAATACTTGGAGGTTGGAGAACAAGTTGCAAATAATACTTGGAGAACAAATGGCAAGTAATTATGCTTGGAGATTTAGGGACATGTTGTTAGAGCATTATAAAGGTTGTTGGGTGAGCTTAAATCCCCGAAGCTGAATCGGTGTGTTGGTGGAAAACGGGGATTTTGCATTTTTCAGACATTTACCGTTAAAATTTGTTTTTGAATCTCCTATTGTAGGTAGAGGCATGTGGGTAGAGTATTCAATCGGTGGTTTGGTGAGCGTAAATGCCCCAGGAGATTTATTAAAAATTTCCGACGTTGAATCGGTGTGTTTGTGGAAGGCGGGTCTTTTGAATTTTTGACACATTTGCCATTGGAATTTGTGTTTGAATCTCTAATTGTAGTTAGGGGCAAGTAGGTAGAGCTAACGGTGGTTTGGTGAGCGTAAATGACCCGGGGTATTTATTTTCCCGAATCCGGGAGTGTGTTATTTGTCGGGTGTGTTAAAATGTGTTATGTGTATTAGGAGCCTGTGGCCATTGGGGAAGTGTTGCATGGTAAAAGAGACTAAGCTTGAGTAGTGCACTTGCAACGGAACATGTGTTGTATAAGCCTACACTACGCTAAAGAGCAGATTTTGGGAAGAATGTGTTATAAGTTGACGGTGGTGGCTAAAGCAAGTACATAGCGTAAGAAGTGAGGGAGAGAAATAAGGACGGGTGAAAGAGACATTTGTGTGACTGTGGGTCTGGGACTGTTTCGTCTAGTTTGTTCGGTTGCAGTTAGTTCTCACTCGGCCTTTTGCAAGCTGAATCTAGGGAAGACTGCATGGACTCCACTGAGTCTCGCTGTTCTTCCAATCAAGTTCTTTTAAAAATGTAAACTTGTGCTCTCAAAAAAGTGACCAGTGTCCTTTGCTACTAGTAAATACTCAAGCAATACTCATGGTAAGTCTTTATCCAATATTCAAAACTTTTCTCTCGCCACAAGCCAATTCCTTCACCAGTTCTTTCCTCCTTCAGTAAATCACATCACTCTGTAACACGTATTTTCTCCCAACTAAAAGTCACCACCAACACACAAAATAAACATCCAATCACAAAAATCAATTCTAAATTGCCCACTGTAAACAATAAATGTTACTGAAATGACACAATAGACACAAGAAGAGTCAAGTTACGTCACACGTCAAAATGAGTCAAAAGCATCTCGCCTGTCAGTTGCAGTTTCAGTTTGTAGATATCATCAATTACAATTTCCTCCATCTTATCCACAATCAGCAATTTTGACAGCCACTCTGGCAGTATACAAAAGGTGAAGGCTGTTTGTAGTAATGACAGTGTGGACTAGTAAAGGCGAACTTGGTTGTTTGTAATGATACGTTGATAAGATAAACTTTATCTCTGTATTTGTTTACAAAGAACTCCAATTTGTTTAGTCCAATTTGTGACCAGTTAAAGTGAAGGAAAATTCTTTGGGTGTGTGTGTAAATATGACTCACTGTAACAACGTTGGCGTGGTTATAAATTCAGCTGCAATTAAAAACCTCAATGTTAATAACTTGAATCTGCACTAACATATAAAAAATTAAGTTAACAAGGAAAACGACTTTTAGCCAAGTCTTTCGGTTTATCGGTTAGTTGCCGGTCGGAGTAGTAAATATTAAAACGTAACATAACCAAATTGCAATTAGGTTAGGTATGATTTTTAATAACGTCAAACACTGGAGTTATTAGGACGCTTAGACTTGACATCGGAGGGAAGTGTGACGCATTGAAGTATGATGATTCTACAAAACATAAAATTTGTCATAATACAATTTTATGTAGGCAGAGTTGCAGTTGGTAGCAGTTTCTCATCTCACAAGTTGTTCCATTCACAATCAGTGTATGTAGAACCTGATGGCGCGTAAAACTATTCTTAGGGAATTTCTGTGTCAATTTTTTTGAAACATGATTTTATCTCCCACACCGCGAAGTGGGAGATACATAGATTAATACGAGAAACAGACGGTGACTCATCAATCAGTCATTCACGATTCTGCGAAAATTACGTCATGAGTAATGCTTATGAGAGTTGAGCGTCGAGCTTGCGTTAGTTCTTAAGGGAATGTTGTATCTCCCTGCCTGTCCGTCTGTCCATGAAGGGCTCACTTCGTCCGTGAAACTCCCGCACTCACACTCTCTCGCATTACCACAAGCACCAAACTCTTTCAGTGGCTACGAGCAGCATTTAACACCAACAGCTGACAATTTCAGTCCACCAGAATATTAATTTCAACTTTTGAATTCAGAAACAAAAACATATTATACCTGACGGCTAAAAGCTAAAATCAACATCAGTGAAAGTGAAAGTCAGCTGTTCTTTAACACTTATCTACTTCACAATTTTCTTTGTTCTAGTGTAGTTCAACTCTAGTTATGCCGGTTTAATATGTTCATTATGCTAAATTCACATTCTCTACATCTAATAATTCACTAGACATCAGAGGAAAATAGTCCGGCCCAATGTGCAATTAATGCTACACACTACACACATTTATTAAGTAACGAATGTTACTTGTATAAGAGTTGGTTTTGCGTCTGTCTGTCTGTCTGTTCGCACGATAACTCAAGAACGGTTTGAGATAAAGACTTCAAACAAACAAACGTGTTCTCGTGGTACCTTGGAAGGCTAACAAGCAAAGGTTCACCAGTGTGTCTCACCGATTTCGATGAAATTTTTTCCACGTAATGTTTAGACCATTTGTACACTACTGTGAAAATATCAGCTGCCCTAATTCGAAAAATTTTCATATTTTTTTTCAAAAAAAACACAAAAATTGAGTAGGGAATAACGTGGGGGAAAATGATGTAAAGAAGGGTCCCCATTTTGCAATGCTACACACAATTATTAATGCTACACAGCTAATGCTGTCAGAAAAAGGTGAAAGGTCACGCATTTTTTCTACCATTTATGTTCTCCTCTAACCTTTGCGTTTCCTTTATTCTGCTCATTTATTGTATCAACTTATAATGAAAATCCAATAAACTGCAATTAGTGCAATTCAAACGCTTAAAATGAGTAGTGTTTTTTAAAACAAAATATAAACAATTTTTACCTTCTAACAGTTCGAGTAATTTTAGTAATGCAATAATTAATTTCATGAAAACTGAGATTTTGAAATGTATGAAACGGAACCGTGTTGTTTAGAACTGGAAAGTCTGCAATGCAGACAGACCAAGGGCAGAGAGACAGAGACAACCAGAAGTCAAGGGCGTATCTAGGCTTTTGTAATTGAGACTTTCCCCGTTTGTTGTTTTTATTAAACCACGAAGTTGTTCGGCTTGTTCGTATAATTTCACTCTGTCCCTGTGTCCGTTCATCTGTCTGTCCGTGTGCACGATAACTCAAGAACGGTTTGAGCTAAAGACCTCTTGCTACACGCACTATTGAGGTCCAATGTGAGGTTACGTTCGAAGATGGGATTAATTGGTCAACTCCTTCATGACCTTTGGCCCATTCAATGTGTTGTCTTTGTATAAGGACTTATAAGTATTGCTTCGATATAAAAGAGAAGATACGTAATATCAATGCATGTGTGCAGTTCAAATGTAAATTTTCATACGAAAATCAAATGAAATTATGCGTAAGTTTTCAGAAAAAGCAAAATAATTCTCTCGTACAGTGAATGAACATGAATAATAAATGCATCGTCGTCGACTAACAGTCAGTGTATTATATCTTTACAAACGGCCAAATGAAATGATGAATTCAAATTTGTTGACATTTGATTTTGTTTCAGTTTGGTTAAATATTACGTAACTTTGTTGTTTCGCTACTCCCGGTGTGGACCGGTTTACTTTTTATTAGTCACTGCATGTCATTTACTTCATTTGTGATCTCTGTTTCACTCCGCATGCTTTTCGTGTGTAAAAACAAACAAGTACAAGTTGTTCTGCTTCTCCTAATATTGATTCATTCAAAATTCAAATGGTTGACGTGAATAAATAATAGAAAAATGCGATATTGATGTGTCTGGTCGGTGGATTTGAGTGAGTTGAGCTTACATGGGTGGTTTCGGTGGTTACATTGTTAGTTGGCATAGTTGGTTTGGGCGAGCTGCTGAGCTGAGGTAATAATGTGTGTTTCTGTGTTGTGTTTGTTGTGTTTGTGTGAGGTGGGAATAAAAGGCAGAAGAAGTGCAGAAGCCACAAAACGTTATTCCGTCTCACGTCTTTCTTCTCTCTCTCCTTCCACCACTCACCCACCATCAGAAATTGATTTTACCTCTATGACCTCATTTCTTACTCCACAATCACCGGTTCCAGGGGCTCACTGCTCGAGACGAACGAAATAAACCATACCATTCTCCACCATCCTATACGACTCTTCCGCCCTGCTCCACCAGCAACGCATACACGCGACACTCACTCATAATCAGATAAATCCTCCTCTTACTACTTACAGATGCAAGTGCAAGTGCAGATTCTATTCTGATATTCTGAAGAGTAGGAATAATTCATCCGCCAGTTTCCTTTTCAGAAATCCTATTTCTGTGCTGTTCAATACTACTACTGGCTATCTAATATCACCCATTTACTCCTATATGAGAAGCCTCAGCTCAATACGCCTACAAGAAACCGCCACGGGCCATGCTTTTTTCTACAGACGCGGATGAAATTGTGTATGCTAAACATTCGAATCATATTCTACATGTTTTAGTAGGACAATGTTCCAAAATTCTAAATAACTTCTGACTTTCAGCTATTTGAAAGTTGACAAAATAAAAACACGATAATATTTCATATTTCTCCCAAACTAAGAGGAAATTCGAAAAACTTATAGAGACCGAATAAGCTTAATTTTAGACGAGTAACATCTTTCGAATTGCATGTATAGCAGTAAGTGGTCAAATTAGGGCTATAATGAAAAACACTGCTAAAAATATGTTCACTAATTTAAAAAAACGACAATGTTGTCCTATCCGTTCCATTAAAAAACTTGAAATAAGGACCCTTACAAAATTATTTATCAGATGGGTAACTAAAAAATTGGGAACGGATAGGACAACATGGTCAAATAAACGATTTTAAAAAAATTCGCAAAAGTGCAGAAAACATAGATGGGCATAAAAACATTTCACAGCTAAAACGTTCTGTATCAAGCAACGAAGAAGCCGTTGGTCTGTCTGTTGTAAGTCTGCTTTGCTGCAAAACATATTTGTAAAAGTCAAGGATATCACAGAACATAGAGTAAATCAAGGGTATGTGAGACACAGGCGCTTTGAGCTGAGGTTTCTCATATGTACTCCTTTACTCTTTTCCTATTCACTCATACCATGTAAACCGCAGATTATCTAGAGGGAGTTCTTTCCTCAAAAATCAGGGATTCTCATGGGGGGTCACATTGATCGTCACTAAAGGGAGGTAAATAAATGCGGGAAATGTAGTGAAGGTTTTTATCTGACGCGCACAAAAAGAAGTGCACATATTAGAAGCGCGAATATTTAGCCCTACTTAGGCCAAAACCGTTTAAAAATATACCGAATTCAGATTACGGATAGAACAACTGAGCTCTGTACTCTTAGAAATAAACCCAGCAATTCAGTGCAACAGTTCTGACATTTAAGGTTGTGGGCACGACTATCGAGTGGCCATTGCGGTCTTCACCCGTTCCACGTATTCTGCGTTCCCTCTTACAGACAGCCCACAGTTTGTACCGATTTCTTTCAAATTTTTATAGAAGGTATTTGTATTTAGTATTTGTAAATTTCTGGGTCCCCAGAGTTCAAAATTTAATGTTTGGGCAATCTTCAAAGTTGCCGACGGCTTCAAAATGTTAAGACCGTGACCTATTTTATTATATTTATGCAATTACGAGATAGTAAATTGATTTGACAAGGATTTTAAATTGCACAGAGGTGGTTGAAATGTATCAGAACCATGAAATGAATATAGTAGAATTGATTATAGAAACATGGATGATTTTCGAACAAAGGAAACTGCAGAATATTCAGTTTTAGCGTTAACAGCTTGTAAAACATGGAGCGATGAGAGTGATTACTGATTGCGCAATTTAGTGGTTTCAAAGGAACACTAGATATGGATGAACTATATGAATGAACTATATGAATGAAGCATGTGAATGAATGAACATGAATAATAAATACATATCGTCGTTCTTTTAACGGGCCACTATTAGTCGTTCACATTAAAGAATAACAGGGTCGTTTGTGAAATTATGCTTTGTGTGAACAGTGAACATCACCAGCGTTGCCCACCGCCTTCTCTCAACCGATTGCACTCATTTCTAATTTCTACGTACTGTCGCACATTTTCTCTTCCTTATCATTTTACATAAATACGTATTCTTCAATTCAGCTTTGTCAGTAAACTCGCATCACTCAGATCACTGCATTGTGTTTGACCATGTCAAAAAACAAGAGGGTGGAGGGAATGAAAGAGCAACGAAGCTGGCACGTGATTTGCTTAGACAGAGCAGAGCCACAGGAGTTAAATTGGTTTTACATGAGGATCGGAGACATTTTAAAATGGCAGGGAGTTGAGGGCCTTATGGACTGACAATGCATAAATGCAAGAGTCAGTGAAATAGTACTTGCCCTTTTGCCCTGGCTCTCATTACAAGTTACAAGTAAGACTGCTTGAATCGTCAAAATCATGATCCTTGTACCTCACACATTCCTTTCAGTCAGCTCATTTTGTTAGCGACGACATAAACGGCGATATTGATTAAAGGCGTGTTGTGAATACCGAAAGATGTGAGCAATGTTTGTTCATGCTTACGCATTGATTCAGCAGCATCATAATTTTCAGAATGAATAAATTGCAGTTTTGCTACAACTTGTCCATTTGGAATACTTGTCCATAGTAATTAAAAGGATTACAATTTAATCATTCTTTTGTGACCTTTAGATTACCAATTAGATTGACAGCAGTATCAACTGGCAAACTGCGAATTCATCCTATGACTACTTTTTAGCTTAATGTTTCTTTTTCTGTCTCCTCCTACATCAAAACAAACGAACAGTTACAATTATAACTCATATAATTAAGTACCGTCAGCAAAATTAAAATATATAACTCCATTTTTGAAAGCACTTTTGTAATACCTGTGTCAGTATCACAACAAAAACTATTAAACTGATCCATTCCCACCTCACTTTGTGCGCACGCTACACAAAGTGCACGGAAAGACAGACAATCGGACCGAGTCGGAAGTCATGCCCGTATAGAGTACTTATAGAGTCAGATACGATAGGAGTTCTACAATTGTCAAATTACACAATTGTGTGTTGTTCCACCCACGTCCAACCTCATCCAACTACAAAACTACAAACGTAACAATTGTCAAAATATTTACTAGCAGAATAAACCCCTTTTTACAAAACGGACATTAATAAAACCTCATAGTGGTGATTTTGTGTTGCTATTTGAAATATATTTTTATAATTTAAACCCATTTTCTATTATAAGTATGAAAAGCGACACATTTGGGACATTTTGGGGTGCTCTGAGACAAATTCGGGGTACTTTGGGTAATTTGGGTGATGTGAGACACATTTGGGTATTCTTGTGTTG
>JABASD010006011.1:0-11094 GCA_019776165.1 Pogonognathellus flavescens
CTAAATTCCGGAAAAAAGGGATTGTCAGACAAAATTTGCGGGCGTTTTTTGGGCTTTGGGCCCCCCCTCCAAACGGCTCGGGGCCCCCAGCACAAATTCCTAGATACGCCCCTGGTGGATTTTTATGATATTGGTTTCTTAGTAAATGCAGTAGATACCAATAATTGCAGTTTTAACAACCATTTTTAGACTACATAATTATTATTAAATGTAGCAAATTTTGTAGTGGTATCATGTTAACTTAATTAATTACAAATTACTTTTGAGTCAAAGCAATATTGTTTAATTCCTTGTGAGCAGAAAATTTTAATTTCCCACAAACACAAAGAGCGTATTTATATTAATACAGTACAGTACAGTACGGGTAACTGTTACAATATTATTATGTTTACAATTTCTCCATGTTTGAAGTCTAATTAGTTTCATTAATAGAGAATTATGTATTTAGCCTGCCACAACCCGAAGTATGAAAGTTATTGTATTTTACCGAAGTAACTACCTACTAACTAACTTAAATAATTAAATTGAAGCATGTATTAAGATAAATTTTTGACAAATACAAAAAATCCTAGATTATTTGATTTGTTTTATATTTCACACGGGTTTGTTCTATATACAGTTGAGTCGAAAAATTAATAATTTACATATGTGGTAGTTACTTCAGGTAGTCGCGGGTTCACCAAACTATTACACCATTTATATATGAATCCATATGAAAATTACATATTTGGCATCATGCATTCTATTTAACTTAAAATTGCGTTGGAAGTCAAACGTTCATGTCTTCCCATCTTCCAATTTGGAATTGTTTCATTGAATGACTTAATATTTCAATTTCTGCAGCTATTGCAGGACACCTGTTACATCCAATCTCAGATGGGGATTTGTGACAATTAGATTTTTGTTTGTGTCCACAAGGCAGGTACTTCGTGACGTTCTCATTGCATTTAAACGCAAACGCATTTTCTTCACAAGATACCATTTTGACACGACCACAAGCTAAAACTGTCTTCTTCTTGAATTGGCATTTAATATCAGACACTTTTTCACTACAAGATACAAGTTGTGCATGACCACAAACTAAAACTGTCTTCTTTTTGAATTCACATTTAAAATCAGACACATTGTCGCTACAAGGTACCATTTGGCCATGACCACAAGCCAAAAATCTCTGCCTTTTAAACTCGCATTTGAATTCAGACACTTTTTCGCCACAAGGGACCATTTGTTCATGACCACAAACCAAAAGTGTCTTCTTTTCTAATTCACACTTAATTTCAGACACTTTCATATTACAAGGGACCATTTTTTCATGACCATAAACAAGAAGCGTCTTTTGTTTGAATTCACATTTAATGTCTAACAATGTTTTGTTACAAGGGACAATTTGTTGATGACCACAAACCAAACGCATCTTCTTCTTTACTTGGCGTTTATAATTTTTCAACTTTGCACTTCGACTTCTAGCAACATGGCCACAAGATAGCACTTTGTTTTCTGCCAGATCACGTCGCACTTTGAAATTATCACCAATTGATTCATTGTTAATATTTAGCTGATTTGATAACAATGATTGTGAACCGCCACAAGGTGGGATATCTATCAGTGAATTGCTGGGATTCGAGTTCATGGCCTGAAACTTGCCTTTAGTTATAGCTATTAAATATTTCATGCTACAAATATCACAATTGACATAGCATGGGAGCTGATGACAATTTGAAGGAAACAGAATTAGCACATTTGATTTGGGCAAAATTTTGACTGCATCGCACTTTTCTTCGGTGCCCACATATAAGCTTTCTGCTTACAGCAACTGAACATTCCAAGAATATTCCCTTTTCCACTTCTTCAGCACTCAGCAGATTTGGCATATCCAATGTGTGGTAGCACGGAAGCTTTCGTGACGAATTGGTTGGAATCGGATCACAAATGTCACATTTGACATTGGTGTCGTGACACGGTGAAGTTTGTTCGTGTCCACAAACCAATGTCTTCTTTATATTCACATTGCATTTAGCATTTGAAATATTTTGATTGCATGCGACCATTTTTTCATGTCCACACATAAATATTGCTTTTCTCGTTTGTTTACATTCATAAGTCCGAACTCTCGAACATGGAAGTTTTACAGAAGCATGCTCACAAAGAAGTGTCTTCGTCACAACATTTTTACAATGATTGAAAACAATTTCACATGCGATTGCAACTTTTAGTTCAACGCCACGACCACAAGAATGACACTTTTTTACTTTCGCCAGACATTTAACTTTGGAAATTGCTATGCCACATTCGGATTGCTGCACATGCCCACAAGGAAGGGTTCTCGACACTATTACCTCACATTCTCCTTTAGTATTTCTTTTTAAGTTAAAGTGTCGACAGTCTGGGTAACAAATGACACATTTTACACGGGTGTCGTGACAGGGCGAAATTGGTTTGTGTCCACAAGGCAATGTTTTCATTACATCTATATTGCATTTAAGCTTTGAAATATCTTGGTTGCATGCGACTTTTTGTACATGCCCACAATTCAATATTGCATTTTTACTTTGTTCGCATTCAAAAGTTTTAAATTGGTAACATGGAATTTTTACAGCAGCATGCTCACAAAGAAGAGTTTTCGTCACAATTCTTTTACACTGTTCGAAACTATTTTTGCCACATGCGACTAATTGTTCTTGTTTTTTTGTTCTTTTGGCCACAAGGATGATACTTTTCTGCTTGACAAACTTGGCATTTCATTTTGGAAATGGGTTGGCCACAATTGGAAGGCTGCACATGTCCACAAGAAAGTGTTGTAGCCACCAGTACAACACATTGTCCCTCAGTATTTCTTTGTAAGAGGTGTCCACAGTCAGGGTCACCCTGAGGCTTTTTAAAATCGTGGCTGCTCGGAAAATGACAAATTAGTCGTCACACTCAACATTCACATGGGGTGTCCATTTTATTGCGACATTATTTTATTTAGCTATTACGCGGCACAGCGAGTAGTGAGTATGTATGTGTTGTAAGCAAGACTCATTAAACTGAAGGCAAGTTTTATAGAAAATGTAACTTTGGATTATCACTTCAGTATTTACTATTTGAGACAACAGACAAGTCTTAAACATTTTTTCGCAATTTAGAATTTGCTTCAATTGAGGGGCAAATACCCCAAAAATCAAAATGGATGTAGATATAGAAAAAAGACACACTGACGGTACAAAAAGGAAAAAATATATTGTAAGTACTAAAAAAGCACGGCAGGTCATTTACATTGAACTGTAGAAAAATCAAATGAAATTGTCTGTAAGCGAATAATAGTCAGTTTTGCATTTTGTTTATGTCGTATATCCATATCAAAATTTAATACATTAGCTGTTGTAACTCGTAATTTTTTCATAAAGTTTGCAATTTTTCTTGTTAACAAAGAATGTAGTACGTACTGCCAGCTTTCATTATTCATTAAAATATTTGTAGGATATTTTGCAGAAATAAAATTCAGAAATCACTTCCGTTCGCCAGTTCGCCTCCTATCAAATACATTAACTTTTTTTTGGCGAGTTATTGTTCATAGATAAATTTTTCTTTTTTTATAAATTTCGAAAAACTATCTGAGACTCGCCGTAAAGGTGAACAACTAAAAAGTATACCAAAAATACATTGATAGTCCCTTTGGTAGTCTCCTAAACTACAATTGCATTGTAATACGTAAGAGTAATCGCTAAATAAAATCATGTGGTAATGAAATGGACATCCGGTATAAATATTTGAATTTATTATTGAAATTTCATAATAAATACAGTACCTAGAATCACGGACTTCCATTTTCTTGTTAATAGTATGTTTGACTTTAAGAATTGTATACTATTCCTGGACAATAATATTTTCAGACGAACGACGAATAAGAATAAAGTTCTAAGTAAAATTCACAGGTTTATAAAAGTATTTGAGGTAAAGCTACGAATCAATTTAGGCCTTAATAAATTGCAAATTGAAAGCCAAACATTATGACGAACGAAAGATCATCATAATAAACTTGAGTAGTGCTAAATTGCACTTACAACGCAACAGGTGTATTTAATATTTCTCATTTAGGGTCCTAAAATATTATTGTATGACCTAAGTCATTACGTCTTCACTTAGCTGTACAAAAAATATCATCAAAGGATAAAATGAAAATAAAAAATCATTTAAGCCAAGGGACAAAACAAAAATTTAAATGAAACATCAAAAAATTAGATGGGAAAATTAGATGAGAAAAGAAGTTGGCTCAAATCGGCCGCGTCAATCCAAGGCTTATGTTTAACAATGATGTAATAGTATATTAAGAAACTGCAAGTTTTCACGAGAGAAATCTCAGAACCAAACCGAGAATACAGAATAGAATCCATAACATTATGCTTTATTACAGAGGTAGTTAGTAGCTATAAATATGCAGTCAGTATATGCAGTATTTTTATTGCTGCCGTTGCCACATAAAAAATTCACTTCTTATTTACAGTGTAAATTTATCACTGACTGTAGGGTGAACCTAATAATACTTTTCAATTGATTAATAACCCTATATCTATCTTCCATATCAATATCACAATAAATTCCATTTCATTCTACTATAAAATCTAAAGTACGAAAACCAAAATTATTACCGAAATATAAAAATAAAAAATTACTTAAGGTACTATAATAATGTAAATTGCCAATCTATTGAATACATTTTTTGAGCTCGAACATTAAATTAAATCTATTTTGTCCTTTGTTGTTGATTGCAGGCTTCTTCATAATGTTGTTTAATGCCTTGCACGACTAAAGGTTGAGTTTAAAACTGAAAAAATGCAACGTCATAAAGGCATAAATAGCACTGACATTATGTATATAACCATACCATTGTGGAAAATGGAAGAAAATAATTACTTGACTTAATATCAAAAGTACCAAGTTGTCATTTTATTTAACTTACATTATTTGTTCCATTAATTACTTGAAAGTTTCATTGTTACAACACAGATTTTTATTCCCAATCAGTCTTATTGGTTTATCTCGTCACTATTAATATACCTCACAACCTCAGACACAACCATAGACAGCTACATGGGGGGTTTTAGGCACGTTTTCATATAGCTGTCTATGACACAACCACCCATTAAAATGTCGTAAACCATTTTCATACTATAAAAATAGATATAGTAGAACTAGCGTTAAAGTTTACCTGCAAAAATTACTTTAAAAATTTGCACAGTATAATAGGCTGAGCAAGGTGAGTACAAAAACGAAAAGAACGAAAATTAATTCGTGATTACACAAGGACCAAAGGCAATAAGTACTACAACAGGGGTTAACTAATAATAGAACGATTACAAACCCAATAACCACCAACAGATCGAATCAGATCATTCCTATTAAAATTACAAAGTTATCATTCTATTAAGTCTTAAGTATTCTATTAAGTATTTTATTAAGTCGTAAGTTACAAACTAACAATAAAGGTTGTAGGCAAAACAATTTTAGCATTACGATGAGATTTTAAATTGACTTATTGTCCATTGATCTTCAAGGGGCTGAGTTTTAGGAGTTTTTAGCAGCACACTTGCCACATTTAATTGCGAACGGAGATTGGTGGCACGGGTTCTTCTGCTGATGTCCACATGGAAGATCCTTCAAGGCGGTCGCGATGCATTTAAACTTTATAACCTTTTTGCCACATGGGACCATTTGCTCATGGCCACAAGTCAAAAGTGTTTCCTTCTTTATTCTGCACTCATACTTTTTAAGTTTTCCACATTCAAGTGTAACGACATGGCCACAAACTAGATTCTTCGTTATTACAGCATTACATTCGATGTTATTATTATCACCAATTGGTACATTGATAGTATTTAGCTGCTTTGGTATCAATGCGTGTAAATGGCCACATTGAAGTTTGATTGAAGAATTTCTGGGATTCGGAGACCGAACTTCAGATAATACCCGGCGTTGAGGGCCACAATCATCGCATTTTAATACATTTGATTTGTGACACGGCGATTTTTTCTGGTGTCCACAAGGCATTATCTTCATTACATCTTCAAGGCACTTAACCTTTGAAATATTTCTGCAGCATTTGACTTCTCGTTCATGCCCACAAGGCATCTTCTTCGTTATCTTTTTAAAGCACATAATGTTTGGAATATTTCTGTGGCATTCAACATTTTGTTTATGTCCACACGGCAAGTCCTTGTTTACGTATTTAAAACACATAAAATTTGAACCAATATGTGTGTTGCATGGGACTTTTTGTTCATGTCCGCAATTCAGTACAACATTTTTCTTCCGCACACATTGATAAGTTTCAGATTTGAGACATGGGATTCTAACACTGACATGTTCACAAGGAAGAGCCTTTGTTACATTTTTGGAACATGTATTGGAAACATTTTGGCCACATGTAACTACATCTTCATGGCCGCATGGATGATGCTTTTTTAATTCCTTTCGGCACTTAATTATGGAAATATCTTGGCCACAGGCGACTTTCAAGTCATGTCCACAAGGAAATTGCTTCAATACACGTAATTTACATTTAAAGTTGGAAATAGGTTTTGAACCACATTTGAAACGCTGGGGATGTCCACAAGAAAGTAGTTCACTTAATATTATATTATATTTTAACTTTGTATTATTTTGGTTGTGTACTAAACCGGTAAATGAGTGTCCACAACTAAGTGTTATTGTCGAAACCATCGCATCAGTTTGAGGTTCAACAGGTTTCTCCGGAAAGCAAATTTCGCAATTGAGGTCCAAGGAAGAGTAATGACAAGGAACATTCTTTGGGTGTCCACACGGTAAATATTTTACTACGCCTCTTTCACACTTTAATTTAACCAGATTTGTGTCCGAAAAAACCTTGTGTGTATGTCCACAAGGCAATTTAATATTTTCTTTCAGACCAATGTTGGGAGCGAGAGTCTGCTCCCACTTCTCGCAGTACAAAGAATGTAATTTGATCGCTGCCTGCGCATCTTCAATCTAATTTAAAAATAAATAAAATAGTGTAAAAAATTCATTCTAGCATCTATAGGTATTTTTGATATTTTAATTAAATCATTCTGATTTTTAAATGTTTCAGTATTGTAATTATTAGATGAAATAGGGATTGTACCGAAGTGTGCTCTCCAGACTGGAGGTTGACACCTAAATACTCTTCCGTCAGTTCTTTAAGAGACGGCACTTCAATTGCTGTATTGAGCTTCGGAAAATACCTACAAATTCGAAATTTTTAGTTTCCCTTCATTCTGTAGTAAGACTATATATTTGAAGGAGAGATGATGAAATCATGTATTTAACTCACTTTGCAGCATTTCGAATATCACTGTGACCTTGCAATTTCAAAATACGTAACTCATGTTGGAAAAAGTGGCCGATAAGAGTTTTTCCTTGAATTAATTCTGCAACTTTCTGTCGAACTACTTCGAGTAAAGTAGCTGTAACAGCTGCATGTAAAAACATTAAAATTATCCAAAGAATGCAAAGCAGTACAAAAATAAATAGATTCACACATCTATTTTGAGATTGCTGAGCCATTTTCTTTACGTTATTGTAAATATTAAATTCCTTGCCTGTTGCTTCATCCTCAGGTCGTATTCCACTATATTGATTGACCAATGTATCGTATATGCAGTACCCATATTCATTAACGATGGACACTCTCCCCAATTTAACTCTGTACTCCTCAACTCCAACTTCAAAAATCTCACAGCCAATTCCAAGAAAGTTTGTAATACTTTTGTACTGTTCAGAGAGATATATTTCTGACATTTCATCATCAGTCCAAGGGACATTACCGTTAGTATCGTAATTTATAAACCCTAGTGGATTTAAAAACTTTAGAGGAATGTTGGCGACATTTTCATTGCATTTCGTTAGTTGACTAGCTTGACTAAGAATCAGATTTTTCATTGAACAAATGAAGCATTGAATAGCTGAAGGAGATAGATGACACGGTGCGTTTTGTTGGTGTCCGCATGGTAGTTCCTCTAGTCTATTCACCACACATTTAAATACGGAAATATCTGTATCGACTGGGAGTTTTTGTTTGTGTCCACAAGGCAATTTCATTTTTTTCTTCTCTCCACTCGTAGCATATGTGTTGGACACCAGATCATTTTCCCACTTATCACTGAAGACTGAGTAGAGTTTCATAGCTGCCTGTGCATCTTCAATCTAATTTACAAACCAAAAATAGAAAACCATCACATTATAAAATAAATGTGTTTTACTGTACTGCGTGCTGAAAAATATTGAGATTAGTAAATTGGCTACAATTGTAATAAGTTACCGAACTATGCTCGCCCGATTGGATGTCACCGTTTAAATAATCTTTCGTCAGTTGTTTCAGAGAAGGCGTGTTCATTGCTCCAGTCATTTGCTTGAAATACCTGTACATTGAAAAATTGTGTATTTAGTTATTAGTTACACTTCTGACTGATGGCTTTTCAAATATTGTATTTGACTATTCTCACGTCGCAGTATCCCGGATCAAAGTATGGTATCTCAGCCTCAAAACGTTTAAATCGTAATGTACCGAATGACCAACAAGAACTTTTCCTCTAACCAGTTGGGCAACTTTCTTTCGAACAACAGTTACTGGTGGCGCTAAAAGTGCAGAAATATAATATTTATTTATTCATTAGGTAGGTGTATTTAGATATGATGTATAATAAACCTTTGCAAAGCAGATATAACAATAAAGGGGATAACTGCGTTGACAAAGTTTGAATCAATTATGTTAATGTTAATACGTTCCTTTTATATAATTACTGACAGATTGACAACAGGTGTACAAATATTACGTTTCTTAAAGTACATTTCGCTAATTAATTTTTAGTGTCATCAATTGAAATCACAATTGCAACGAATGATATGTAAATACGTTTGGGGTTTATGACAATCACGGACGGACAGACGTAGCCCATATTCTTATAGATAGTTTAATAATGAAATTTTTAAGTTTAGTTTTAGTTTACTAAATAATTGACGATTTAATAATAAATGGAAGAGTATGTACGTTATGCATCGTCAGTCAACCTGTTATACATTTCATTTGAGTCGTTATACATGAGCTATTATTTATAACCATAAAAAATTATACCTACCTGTTGCTACATCTTCAGCCCGAACTCCACTATACTGTGTGGCATAATCCGTGATTTCCACCAAGGGATTGACGAATGTATCGTATATACAGTATCCGTATTCATTGACGATGGAAACCCGTCCCAAAGCATTGACTCTCTGCCCATTCCGTCCAACTCCAACCGTCTCACAGTCAATTGCAAGATAGTTTGTAATACTTTTGTATTCCCGAGAGATGAATATTTCTGACATCTCATCTTTGGTCCAAGGAACATTTCCATAATGGTCATAATTTATGTACCCGAGTGAGTTTAAAAACTTTGAAGGAATTCTGGCAATACGTACGTCAACTTGGTTTTGATTGCTGTGTTTATCATTAACTAAAGAACATTTTTGTGTGAAATCAAGATCCAGACAATCTGGGTTACCCTGAGGCTTATCGATATCCGGCCTGTTCAAAACAATTGAAAAATAATATTTACAGTCAACAGTCATAAACAGATTCATAATCATAATAATTTCATAATCGCAAATACTTAGAATCACGGAAGTCCACTTCCATATTCGGCGTTCGGGTGAATAGTTGACAATTAAAGTTATCCGTTGTCAGTTGTGCACTTTCCCTGAAGAAAAATATTTTAAATACAGATTATTAAGAATGAGTAATTTAATTATTAACACATACAGCAAGAACACAAATTGAAAATTGAAGTTGAAGGCCAAGCAGGAATAACGAAGGAATAATTAATATAAAATTATAACTTTGAGTAATGTGCTCCACTTACCATTACCTCCAACGCAGATTGTGTAGTGTATTTATTATTTAAGGTATGTGCTAAACTATCAAAATCTGTCAAAATAATCAGTCAAAGGACCAAACGAAAATTAAATACCAAAATAATTTTGGTACTTACTTGGAGTAGAAAATTGGATGAGAATGAGAATTGAGTAAAGTACATTGTACAGTAAGTACATTTAAATCCGCCGCTTCAATCCAAGGCTTGTTTTGCAATGCTGTAAGACAGCGAGAAATTTACAAGTTTGCATTCAACTATGGTTGTTGACAACTACCATACCAAAGCAAGAAAAGAGGAATAATAATTTCTGCAATAATAATAATAATAATTTTAATTACCTAAACACTAGACTGGATATTAAAAATTCTAAAATTCATATTGGTAATTTAATTTGTTGGTAGATGTAGATATAGTTCTGAAATGTAAGTAGTAAAGTGGTTATTGTATAAATAGAGTAACAGCACTTGTAAAAGATGTAAAAGATGACATTTAATAGAAAATTAATATTAAAAATTAGTATTTTTATTACTGTCACTACAAAATGACTTTGTATTTACAATAATTTTAATGCAAATTTAAAAATATTTTAAATATGTATGACCTAATGAAATCAAGAATGTATTTATAATGGGATCACACGCAAGGGCGTAGCCAGGGGGGGTCCACAGGGTGCACGTGCACCCCCCAGAATATGTGAACTTACACTAGATATTTTTGGAATTTTCAGAATACAAGTCAAAACTATAAAATTTTGCTCCAAAATAACAAAAGTAGTGAAATTTTTCGCGCTACGCGCGAATTTAAATGGTTTCTGGT
Organism: Pogonognathellus flavescens; assembly: GCA_019776165.1. Classification (NCBI taxonomy): domain Eukaryota; kingdom Metazoa; phylum Arthropoda; class Collembola; order Entomobryomorpha; family Tomoceridae; genus Pogonognathellus; species Pogonognathellus flavescens. Next base: position 10,704 of record JABASD010006011.1, read on the forward strand.
TCATTTTAGCCCAAAGTTTGTTCCAATTTTTCGCATAATTTATAAGCGTAAGATGACTGTGTGACCACCACGAATGGCAATACTAGTTACTAGCCTGGTTAGTTAGATTAGAATACCACCCATTCACTAAATCTGAATCCTCAATTAACAATAAAATGGGGGCATATATCTTTTTTTCTTGCTGTGCACCCCCCAACTCTCAATTCTGGCTACGCCCCTGCATCACAGTGTGCTGCGGCACTGTCCCAAATTTTGTGAACTTAAATAGAGATATTTTTGAGAATGAAAAGCTGTTCGAGTTGGATTGCCTTCAAATCCTAGTAACATTTTACCCCTTAATTCTAAGATCTCAAGTTATAACTTACGTAATAATAATAGAATTTTATTGGAA
>JABASD010006012.1:0-11093 GCA_019776165.1 Pogonognathellus flavescens
CTAATTTGATTTTGGCAAAATGGTGACAAAAGCGTTTAAAAAGTTAGGTAAAAGGGAACCAACTCATAGAAAATTAAAAAGGGTACCAATTAATCTATCCTTAAAACAAAGGTATCCAACATCAACAAAATTCCTTCATTAAAAGAAAGGAAATTTGCGACATGACATTTGGCCTTAAAACAAAGAATCTCACGTCAGATTACGGGTTGCATTAAAATAAAGTAATGTAGCAACAGCAAAAAGTAAAGCTACATTAAATAAGAAGAATTGAATGCAGCACTCATATAAGTGTACAGAAGTTTGCAAAAGCATAAATTTGTTTAATCTTGCAAGATAAAACCATATATGTATAAGGTAGGTTATTAATATATTATGTTATTTATTACTGAGAAGATATTCTGTACACAAAAACAGTGTACGAATTCAGTGGGAATATGTACTGCATTTTCTAGACGCAGTAGAGGCCGATTCATTTGTTGAAAATAATTAGGTTTTGAAATACACAAATATTAATAAATCCTCAAATATGATAATACTTTTATTGCAAAGTCACAGCAAAGTGCCCAGTTCAAAACAAGCTTCATTTCGTAAAAAGTGCAGTTCGTTTATGGAGAAAAAAATGTGAACACGTTCACGAAGATATCAGTGGTCTAAGTGATGAAGTTAAAGGAGAAATTATAAACGTTTTTAATAAAGGTGTCAAGTAATTTTATATGATTTAGAAAATGTTGTGTATTTAGAAATGTCATGTATGTAAGATGTATTCTTGAAATTGTATTTTGTATGTATTGTGTGAAAATTGTATAGGTATATAGAAATTGTGAAAGAGGCAACGTGAGACAGAGACTGACGTGTTGTATGTTGATTGGTCAGTTTTTGTAATGTGTGTTAGTGTGTGGAGAGGAGAAGAGAGAAGATGAGAGTTTTTTCATCTTAGTGTTAGTAAGTTGAAAGAGTTATTCCGATGAAGTCGGTGAAAAGAGAGTAGTGCTCGTTGAGCCAAAAAGTGTTAGTTATTCCGAATTTTGTCGGTGAAAAGAAAGAGAAGTTTTAAAGTTTAAAAGTAAAGTTTTATAGTCGGAATTGTGTGACTATAATTTAAAGTGATTGTATATTGTCGTCGGAATTTGTGTGAACAGCAATAAAAATCAATCAATTGAGATTATCACCCAAGAAAATCCACATCCAGAGTCTGAACGTATTATTTTCATCCGTGTATTTGTCGGAACAGTTAGTGTGAAACAATTGTACGACATTGACAAGAGATTGCGACAAATCTATTCAACCGAGGAAGATTTTGGCGGTAGATCTATTATTGTAGTCGGACACCTTAGGCAGCTGGCACCGGTTGCAGGAACATATGTATTCAAGACTCCGAAGCATTTACCACTTGGCGATTGTGTGGGAAATCATTTGTGGGCAAAATTTAAGTTATTTGAATTAGATGAAATAATGCGCCAGAAAGGAGAGAAGGACTTTTGTGATGCTCTCAACAACATGTCAGAGGGATGCATGACTCTAAAAGATGTAGAGCTTATCAAATCTAGACAAATAAGTACATCGTTGATACCTCCAATGGAAGCAATCAGATTATTCCGAACAAATGAGGAATGCAGACAGTATAACTCGAAAATGCATCAAGCCTTGGCAAGTAGGGCATTAAATAGTGATGATGGTGCTTTATCAATAGCTTATGACAAAATACAATATATATTTTATTTTATATGTTGTATGATATTTTATGATGAAATTTTGGATATTTACAACACACCTCCAGGTTGGGGGCGAATATTTTGTCACAACTAACATAGACGTCCAAGACGGTCTGTTCAATGGATCCACGGGATGTTTAAAGAAAATTGACTTTGGACATACACATAATTCACGAATACCCAAGAGAGCTTGGATAGACTTTCGAAACCCAATAATTGGTGCAACAAGAATAAAAGCCTATCCTCCTGATCCAAAAATACCATCTGAATGGACCCCTATCGACATGGTGCAGAGAAACCTAAGCATTTCTAATCGAAATGAGGGATTACAAGTCATCCGGAAACAAATTCCTCTTGTTGCAGCAAACGGGATGACTATTACAAAATCGCAAGGGTCTTCAATCCCTAAAGTTGTAGTAAATGTTGAACGTTTTAATGGAAGAAGATTGACAAGAGAACTACTGTATGTAGCCTGTAGTAGAGCGACGTCACTGGAAGGACTTTACATAGATGGTAATTTTGAAGCTCCATCAAAGCCTGGTCCCGATGACCCCGTATCATTAGAAATGGAAAAACTTAGATTGTTTCCCTTTATTCCTCCTATAAAGTTTTTGCAAGATTTTAACGAAGGATACGAAAAATTGTATTTTCATAATGTACAATCCTTTATGGCACATTTTTTGGATGTCAAAGCTGATCAAACTGCAATGTCAAGCAGTTATCTTGCATTTGTAGAGCCTCATGTGATGAAAGAAGACGTAATTGCTATGCCAAATTACAGCCTTTTGCACAGAACTGATTGTCAAAAGACAAGAAATTCATCGGAAGGAGCACTAGTTTTTGTTACTGACAAGACGGAAAGGCCACAAAGTGAAATCGTAATGTCTAAATCGCATGATACAACTGGTAACCATTGTATTTTAGTAAAATGGGAAATTTCTAAGGTTAATGTGATTATGGGTTATAAATCCCCAAATTATTCGATTAGATCTTTTATAGACATATTAAGAACTGTTTTGAGAGGCACCATAGGACAAATAATAGTTTTGGGGGATTTTAATATGGACTTGATGAAACCTGTAGGCCGTTTCATCTCGAACTTGATGGCAGATTTCAATTTAAATGCAATGATTCCTATTGAAAGTTCTTCTACCAACTTTGCCACACACATAGACGTTTGCTTTTCTAATGTACAACATCTTGAAGCATGGTTTTTTGAATCTTATTATAGTCATCATAAACCTTTATGTGTAGTTTGGCCAAAAGAAATATGATTTGTTGTTTTGGTATTTTATCGTTAGTATATAATTGTATATGAACTGAACCAAAAAGTTATGTAATTCTTAATTAATTAAGGTTTAATCCTGATGTTGACTGATTTTAATACATTCAGAATAAAAGATTTGTAATGTGTTCTTAAGTGATACGTGAAATTGGCTGGAATTAATATGCTCTATGCTGCCAAAATATCATTTGTCATTTGCATTTTCTCACCTTGCTCAACCCAAAATTCTAATTTTAAAAATTTCATACATCAACATAACAACTAGAAGATAAAGACATGATCGACGATAGAGTTGCTGATATACATGAGATAGATATAGATATATGTGATATAGATATGAAGTACTATAGAAATTCAAAACTAAAATTCACGAAATTTCATCCAACTGCTTATATGACTCTCAAATTCTGCCAATATCACAATTAAAAGAATAAGCATAATACGATATACCCGACTATAGAATTTGATTATTAAACAAATATGACAAAATTTTATGTGAAAAAAATTTAATGAATCATTAGTTGTGTAGTTGGATCAAATGGCATATAACATTGATTTCTAATGACAAAATTGATGTAAATAGTATTAAAAAAACAATTTGTAGGTTTAATTTCGCAGATAATTTTATTTACCCAACTTAGCATAGAAATTCTTAGTTAATATAGACCACAAATAAATTAAGCAATAAAGAAAAATAAAACTGGAATCTGTCATTATATATAATTGTTGATTTCACTTTTTTTGTTCGGTTTTACTCATTTCACTTTCAAACCATTCGCGCAGTTCAAAAAAATCTGGTATTGTAGGATTCACCTATTGAAATAAAGTTAGGTACAAATCATTCCGTGTTCGACAAAACAAATCAAACTAAATATTTTGAAAATGCAATTAAATTACCCAAACAAATGTGTCGTAAACGCAATTTAAGGACACAGTCCCTAAATAAGTAGAAACACATCCTTTTCGTATTGCCACTATGGAGAATTGATCTGCAGTAAATTTTTCTGCTTTTGCTCCCCACAGAGTTAAGTTTACCTTTGCAATTAAACAAAACATTACACACATTTTTATTCTGTAAATTATGCATAACGATGTAAAACTATTGCAAATTTTGTGCTTACTGTTGACTTTGATTTGTCCGTAATAGCCAGATCACGTTTGATTGTGCCATTTGACATATTCTCAGTCCCCCAATCTTGAACAAGTATACCAACAACATCTAATATTGGAAAACATTTTAGTTAGACAACATTTTTTAATGTATTATGTAGGCAATTAATTAATGATATTGAATTGAATCTGATTTTCATTAAACTAAACTTACCAACTTTCGACTTCACTGGCATTGCACGGATTTTGTCTATAGTAGTAGTAGTAGTAGTAAGTTTTTATTAATCAATATTAAACGTCATTGATCACAGCATTATTATACAAGTCATTTTCATTATGGCCAGCATTCCATCATTTCCAGTACATTCTTACAATAGATATAAAAATTAGTTAATTTAATTAGCCTATTTATTTGTTTCCTAAAAATTGTTACAGAATTTCCTTATTTTTAATGCGATGCTCCAGAACATAAAAATCTTAAATATATGGCATTTGTGTAGTTCTTTAAAAATTATTTTGTAGTTTTCTCTAGTTACATCAGACATTGATTTACAAATCGGTACGAGATATTTGTTTCTCGGTTGCTGGTAATGTGGACAGACGAACATTATGTGGTAGTAATCTTCTATGTCATTTTTTTTGCAAATATCACAGGCTAACATTCCCTTTACATGTCCACCTAGTAGGTGTAAAGATTCATGTTCCACGGTTACATAACTGTTTCCTGTTCTTAATTGACAATAAAATCTAACCATGCTCCATGGTACATTACCCAGCATGTAATCTTCAGTACGTGCGTGTGTTTTAATTAAACTGTAGCCATTATGCAGCTGGCTCATTTCACATACATCTCTATTAATTACCTTTAATTTATAATTCTCCACTGTCTTACCTAAAACATTTTTAATATAAATTGCGTCTTGTTTATCCCAAATATCATGCATATCCCTATCGTACAGAAATTTTTTAACTTGCATAACCCAGTTGTATTCGCTTTTACCCATACTGATGTTACACAGGTGCAGTAAGTTATCGTAACATACCCTTAGTAAGCTGTCTTTTGGTTTAGACAGAATTCTGCATATGAATTTAATTACAGACTTTACAAGAAATATTTCTATATTTTGTATATTAGTTTCCAGTCTCACAATACATTGCTGGCTGTTACCTGGTAAATACAACAATTTACGAAAGAAATTAACTTGAAAGTTTATAATGTCTTGCACATATCTCAGTCCCCATATAGGAATTCCATAGAAAAGTACAGATCTTATCATAGCATTAAATAGGTTTTCTTGCACTACAATTGAGTTGATCTTAGCCTTAGCAAATAATCCCATTAAATTAGCGGATGCACTATTAGCTTTTTGAATGAAATAATCTTTAGCGTTACAAAATATCCCGGTATACATAAAGGGCATTCCTAAGTATACATAGCTGTTCACAATTTCAATTTTCTGTTTGTCCCAAAAAAATTCAAGATCTTTACACAAGTTACCACCTCTCCTAAACACTACCACCTTTGTTTTATCCAGATTTACCTTCAAATTATTTTTCACAAAGTACTCATGCAAAACATTTATTTTCTTTTGCAAATTTCCAGGTGTGTCTCCCATTAAACAGATATCATCCGCATAAAGTAAGAGGTTTACAATATAAGATCCTATATTAATACCTGGCACACCAGATTTCTCCAGTGCGCTTACAACATCATTTATGAACAAAGTAAATAATTTTGGCGACAGAGTTTCCCCTTGCAAAACTGATTTCTGTATTTCAAAGTCGGCTGTGAGTCCACTAGGCGTACGTACACAGGCATGTGCTTTACTATACATTTCTTTAATTATATTTAGAAAACGTGTACTTATTCCTGCATCCCTCATCTTTTGCCACAGTATCTTATGGTCTATGGTGTCAAAGCATTGACTGAGGTCAATGTAGACTGCATACATTTTTCCTTGTTTTAATCTAAGCCTATGCTGTACTATAGAGTTGAGTATAAATATCTGATCTACTGTGCCTGTATTGGCTTTATAGCCCGCCTGAAATTCAGATATTTTTCCATATTTATCGGACCAACTACTTAGTCTGTTGCACAGTAATGTAGTGAATAATTTAAGACTTGTGTTCAATAAGGAGATTGGTCTATAGTTCTTAGGGTTGTTAGGATCAGCTTTTTTAAAAATTGGAACAATTATTATTTTAACCCAATCTCTTGGCAGTTTTTCTGGGTTACAATACATTTCGTTAAATACATGTAATAATTGTTGTTTTAATTCCAAGGTAAGGTTGGTCAAAACTTCATTCGGTACCCCATCAAAACCTGGGGCTTTTTTACGCGCTAATTTTTTAATTCCTAATGAAAGTTCGAAAATAGAGAATTCCCTATCTAACTCTTCTACTACTACCTCTTTCTCATCCGATTCATTGCTAGAGTTCGGTATTTCGAGAATTTCATTTTTGTTACTTGTAAATATATTTTTAAAATGCTCACACCAGCTGACTTGATCTATATTATTCTCAGCTGCTCGTTTGTAACAGTCTCTAAAATAATTAACTGCTTCCCAGAAGTCTTTCGAGTTTTTCGAACTCACAATTAAATCTTTAATTTTATCATAGAACGCCTTCTTTTTCGTTTCACATATGTGCTCAAATAATTTTTTGCTGTCCACATAGGCCTTTTCAAACTCTCCTTGTAGTTCATATTGCTCGGAGTGTTTTAATTGTCTAAGGTAACGCAGTTTCCTATTGGCATCTCTATTTGCCATTACGCAATCATTATCAAACCACTTAGGGTTATTTTCGTTTTCATTATTATATACCTTGGTAATTTTCATTTGACTTAAACTGGCAGCTGAGTATATTATATCAATAATAGCGGTCAGGCTGTTCTCTATATTTATTCCTCCCAATAAATTTGTGATCTGCTGACGAAAATCACCAGCTTTACTTACTTCCCATTTTATACAATTTAGTTCGTATTTAGGTTTGTTTAAATTGACAATTGTATTTACTTTACCATCTAGAGTTAGTAATAATGGCGAATGTTTACTTTCAATAGCGTGACATATTTTAAAGTCTGTTACTGATACAAATAATTCTGGGGATACGCTACAGAGATCAATCACACTGCTTCCTAAACTTGTTACATGCGTTAATTGGCCGTCTAAATCTCCTTTGGCTTTACCATTACATATTACTAATTTGTGTTTTGTAAAAATGTCAATAATTACTTTACCTCGGGTGTTTAGTTCTGTATCTTTACTTATTCTACTCTGATTGAAGTCCGTCCCGTAGTGGTAATTGTGTGAACTGTGGTCGTTGTCGAGGAGAACTGTGTCAATGTTGGATATTCTTCCGTTTAGATCACCCATCACACTTATTTGAATGTTGGAAAAGGTTTTGCATTTTTTGTCTAGTTCTTCCAGGACTTGTGTGCCTATTTCTGATGGTGGTGCGTAGACAAATATCAAAACAAAAGATTTAAGATTAATTCCCTTCCTCTTAACTTTACAAACAGAAATAATCACTACATTCAATTAGCCTTACACTATTTACAATTTCACGTTTTATACCAATTATCATGCCGTTCATAGCTCTACCCTTTGTATGTCGTCTCTCGGCCTTAAGAAATTTAATATCATAGTTACTTACAAACTGTTTAGTTATTTCAGCTGCTGCTTCGTCAAACTCTATCCAAGTTTCTACTGAACAAAAAATGTCCGAATCAATATTTTTTAGTTTGCTTATTTTATTTTTGGTGTTTTTTACTAATCCATCGATGTTCCAATACGATATTTTCAAATTGCTGTTTGTGTTGTCTGGAAGCTGGCCAATGTCCTATTCTCTTGCACTGCTGGGGATGTATTCGTAGCGGCCTCGTTTTGCTCGGTGTGGGGGTGGAGCTGGCCCGTTACTTCTGTATTGTTCTTGAGGGGTCACTGTTCTGGTGTGGTTCTCTCCTTCCCTTCTCCATTGTTGGGTGTTTGGTGCTTTTGTTGCTTGTTTTTGTTCCATCCTTTTAATCCTCACATTATACGGTAAGTCGGGGTTGATGTAGATATTTTTGCCTTGTGGGTTAGAGTTCAGTGCCAGTCTGCTTGAATAAACTATATTTTTGTCCCTTTGTGAAATAAATCGCACTCTGATTGGTCTCGTCTTTCCTTGTGTATAAGTACGAGGTAATCTTTCCACGGTGTCAATGTTTACATTTAGTTTGAGCACATTTTTTATAACAGAGTGGATTTTATTGTAGCACTGATCCTCGTTTTCGTTATGTGCATCCTGGATTCCAGTGAATACAAGATTATTTCTTCGAAGTTCTATTTCGAGATTTTCGTTTTTTCTTTCTAAGATTTGAACACGATTTTCCAGTTGGGTTATTGCAGTGCGAGCTTCTGCGTTCTCATTGTGTATATTGATCAGCTGATTGGATATCTGGTGTAGTTGTTGTTTGGTGTCCGTTGTATTTCTTTCAATCATTTCCATAATTTTGGCCAGTTTGTTGTCCACCGAGTTGATCCCGTTTATGCCATTGTCAGTCGTATCCATAACTAGGAGGTCATGAGTCGAATTCTGTTGTACATTTCCCGAGTTTTCTCCTAGATTTACTGCTGGCTGTTGTTCGTCCTTTTTTACTGGGGTTCGTCCTAAAGAAGTCATATTACTCGGCAGTGATTTTTCTTTGGCAGCGATATTTATTATGCAGCAATCTCTTATACAGTAATTTATTGTTGAGTCATTAAATAAATATTCTGTTTATATATAAATCTTGCCTTTTAGCCACCCCGGCTAAAGCGGATCCTTTGCTATGCCTCCAGGCGGTGCTAACTTTGCTTAAGCCGGGTATTTTTGTACTGTGGTGGTAGCTAAAAATGCAGGGAATTTTTTCGTTGTAATTTTTTTAACGATAAAAAGTACTTTTACGTTGCTTTAATTGCATTTAAGTAATTATAATTGCAGCCAGAGTTATTCAAGTGCTGCGCCTTCACGGAATTTTATAGTTTTTGTAGTATGAAGAAATTGTGAAATGTATTTAAAATGCAACAACATACATCAAAATACAATTCCTCTATACATTTTCATAGATCGGGAGTTGCTCATTTTATTTATGAAAAAATGCTACTTCGTTTTGTTCTTTACAGATCGATTTTGTCTATAGATATTATGTTGAAAGAAATGGGGGGTACATCATCACCGTTGTCCTCTTTTGTCAACATTGATGAAGAATTCAAAACAATTTGCAGCTGGTTTCCAGTGCCGCTTGGATATTGCTGCTTTTCATCTTGCACTCTAAAATTTGTCATTCGATATACATCGTTTACCTGAAATATGAATATCAAAGTACGATGAAATATAAAGTTCGATAAAGTTGGAATTAGATATTAGGTCATGCACCTCAATAAGCTCAATTTGTTTTTCATCGTAACGAAAAGCTACTATTCCAATTTTGCCGGTGCTATCGATTTCATGGACAAAGAACACGCTTCCTGCAGCACTTTCTTTTGTTTCTGATTTATAAGTCACTCGAAAACGAATCGCCTGGTTAGTGCTGAAACAAAATATTATTTCATCAGTTTATACTGTCCGTGAAAGCTGCTCAGATACTTTAAACAGCGTTATAGCCATAAAAAAACTGTCTTACTAATTTCGAGCATTAAGATCAGAAATAGCAAGTTGCGATGAATTTTCTACAGTTGATTCCTGTGCTTGGTTCCAAAAATCAAAGTCCGACCTTTTTTTCACCGGGGTTGAAAAATGACCATCTGTTCTTTGTAAATCTCCTGCTTCCTTTTTGGGAGTCAGTTGACCAGCTACAATAGCCGAAAACAATTGAAAATATTAGTAAACTTTGATATAATTATATAATGTTAATAAGCTTTGATAAAATTATAAAAATTTTCATTCTTATCCTTGATAACGTATTCCAATATTACTACTTTGTCCAGAATCTTCCGTAGACAATTTTCTTTTTTCTCCTTGGTGTTTTCCTGGGTTGTCCATTCTCAGTTGCACAATGCCAAGTTTTTTGATTTAAGCCAGTAATGAGGATAATATTTATTGAACTGTATTTAATTTTTTTTAATATAATTAGATTGCGGTATCTGAACAACTCTGACCGAAATACTACATTAGATACTGCTTACGTCTCAAAAAAAATGACAAAATTCAGGTGTTTGTAAAAATGAAACATTTCGAAAACAGATCAACGGAGAAAAAAATATATGTTGTGTTAAGGGAAATAGTAACAGCGTTGTGTTTGAGTTTTCAGAAAAATCCGTCCTTTTTATACAATCAGAAATATTAATGCAAACAAATCTGATTGGCTGAAGAAAATATATATTGAAAGTCAGATTCGTGAAAACAAATGTAATAGATCATGCGTAAGGAGAATGTAAAATTTCTGACAAAAATCATCATCGTATATTGTATACTTGCGGAAAAAAGCCAGTCAAAATTATTGTATTCAAACACATTATAACACATTCTTATACAATTCAAAAATCACGAACGTTTGCAAACGCGACTGTTTCAGTTATAAAATTAATTTCAAAATAAAAACCAGTTAAAAATTTCTGACAAAATTTTGCAAAAAGATTCATAACTTTTTTTAAACGTAAAACTTTTGAAAAGTAATTACATATTAGGATAGAATACTTATTCCTTGTTCTTTTGCATACTGATTTATTGCTGAGAAAATACCAAAAACATTTTTTATATCAGCTTGAATGGGAACAAATGTAAAAATTCTGACAAAAATCATAATCGTGTATTGTATACTTGCGGAAAAAAGCCAGTCAAAATTATGGTATTTAAACAATTTATGACATATTATTGTACAAGTCAAAAATCACGAATGTTTGCAATCGCGACTATTTCTATTATAAAATTGATTTCTAAAATAATAATACGTTGATAAACTTTTCACTTCTTTGAGTAAATGCATATATCATCAACATTATGTTCGGCTGTCTGTGTATAAATGT
>JABASD010006013.1:0-11093 GCA_019776165.1 Pogonognathellus flavescens
TGCACAGACGACGGACAGACGGACGGACAGACAGACAGACGGACATCATACGCATTCTTATAAGACCTCTATCCTATCGGTCTAACAAGCAGGATATAAAACGATTGCAGAGTAATGAAAATTAATCTATTTTGGTGGAAAAAATTATAAAAAAATCCTTTCGTGAAAAATCCCTGCAGTAAAATGCAGATTTAATTTAAACTCAATCCAAAGCTTTAATGATGTCAGAATTCGTTACATGAAATTCAGACTTGCATTATTATTAGTTTACCGGGTTATTAATACCGGAGAGTGTTTTATAGGTTTTGCTAAGCTGCTGAAACTATGTATAAAATTATGTTCAATTTTAATATCATAAGTTTCTTTAATTACATGCTTACCTGACGGTTGCATTCGGGTGAAAGTTTCAATAAAGTAGCTTTATGGAGAAACTTCCTCGAACTTTCTCCCTGTAACGGAAATGGAATTAAATAACTTTCGTTAATGAACTTTACAATACTGTATATGCTATATATAATTAGAAAGTTGAAAAATTATCGTTGAATGTATACAAGAGAGTTTCCTTGATGCTATACATTTTATAACATACCTCGACTGTAATAAAATGGCAGTAGGTTGATATTACGAGCAATTTGACAACTAGAAAGATGTCGAGGCCTACGTAGAAAAATCGATAAACGAAATGTTGTTCCTCATTCGTAAACAGTAAAATGTACGTGTACAGAATAATGCCGAAGATGCAGTGAAGAAAATCCCGAATTAAATGACTGCCAAAGATGTTACTAGTTTTCAGAACAATCTCTGCTATTTCTGAATGAAGAGTTCTCATTTTTTCCAAGTCCATAGCCAACTCTTCTGATCTTTTAAGTAAAGAGCGTTCTTGAAGTTCATTTCCGTAATCCGCATAAGATTCACAAGCGCAGCAGCATGGCGTAAATGGCAAAATCAGAGTTTCCATTTTCTTGTTAAATTGTATTAGCCGTATTATTATCGAGTTTATGAAAAAAATTAGAATTGCAGACGGAAGTAAATGCGTCATAGTTCCAAGGGTTGAGACTCCAACGATGATGTAGTCTGTGTAACACTTTTTTTCATTGGGCAAATCGAGGATGTAAATGAAGGTGTAAGCAGTTAATGTTAAAATCATTGTTAAGACCAAGGTAAGGCACAACCGGGCTCCGAAGTGTTTTTCTAAATGATTCTTATCGAATTTTAGAATTTTGTCCAGATATCCAAAGTGCTCAATGTAATTCAAAATTTGACTCCAAGATTTCGGGAAAATGAACATGGACATTACTCCGTTGGCCATTGTTAAGTAGAAAGCCGCTATTTGGACATAGTAATCTGTATAGTTGTCCTTTAGTAATTTTAACGTGGCCATGATTTTAGGTGGATTCATGCTGCACATCAGAGCTCCTCCAGTCATAATGAGACACATGAAAGCAGTGTAGAAATAATCCATGATATGAATGCAACGAACTTTGTTCGTCTCCAATTTCTCCATGAATGACAAATCGTAACAGGGAAACAGACCAAAAACTTTGGTGAATATTCCCAAAGGTCGAAATGCACATCTGATGGAATCAGGCTCAGACCTGATGTAGAAAGATTGACCTAAAGGTTTAACAGTGTTGCAGCCTCCATTATATTCTCCAACATACTGCGGCAATTCATTGCTATATTTTGTTTTAGTCTCGTCCATTTTCTCTTTTGACATCTGTAATGAATTACAGTAGGATGAAAGGTATACTTCTCCATTAGAAATGTAAAATCTCAAATTATCAATAGATTTTAGATTTTAATACGCTTACCGCTATAATATTTCTACCTATATACTTTTTAGTTTTTACGGTAATAAGTTTTATTTAGTATATAATGCGTTCAGAAGTATAGGAGTTCAACTATCCTTGAGGAGTCTATAGTAAGTAAATAATCTTATTAAGATAAACTTTCTAATTAATTAACAAGAGTTATGTATTGTACAAATTGCCTTGATACTTGTGTGCACATGTAAGTACCTGTATATACTATACCCCTTGTATACGGCGATTATTATGTTCTTGGCTTATATTTGGGTAAAATGTTTTCTGAACAGTCTCATTTAGGAGATAAATGATTTTGTGCCTTTGTACTAACGACTTACTGAATATCTGATCAGTAGGTAGTCAGTAGTCATCTTTTTGAAACCATATCTCTAGAATTTTATCATTCTTATGTACCATTGGTTGACAGAGACGCAATAAGTACACGGATTAGTTGTTAGATACAATTTTATCTAAGTAATTTTTTATGTTATGTTTATGCAATAATGCAGCAGTCTGCTACATAATCTGAACGTATTATTTGTTGTGTAAATAAGTTTCTTTGTCCACTTAGAGCTTTATTTGCTTTCAAAGTTTCAATACTTTCTTGCTTACATGAACTTTGTTATTATTACACAAACACACGCATCGCATAGTGTTACTAATATTAGAACAATGCTTTCACCCACTTTATAAATCATAATTATTATAAGTAACAGTAAATTCAATTTTATTTGATAAGAAATACTTTCTTTATGAGCAATGAGACCATAATATGTCCCATAACAGAGTGAACTATTGCTGTTGTGACTCTCGTGACTATGATTACTCTGATATATGATGCAGCATTACAAATGGAAGATAACAACTCTGGTAAATATAATAGTACATTTACATAGAAATCTGTAGGAACCAAATAAGTTACTAAGAATAATTTAAGCAGTAATACATAGAAGTTGACATTTTTAAGGATAATTAACTCTTTTCGCTTTTAAAATTTGATTTTACTATGTATAATACTTATACTCTGACAAGTTTTATAATTTTCGGGATTGTGTGGCAAGGTCGCCTAATTGTGTCTGACTGCCTAAGGATGGGTCGAATTCGAATCTCGAAGGTCATCTTAATTGAAGGCAACTATTTTCACTATATGTATGTACTATGTATTAACCACACCAGTACTACGCTGGGTGAATATTAAAAAAACTGAAAGTAGAGATTTGTCTGACAATACCCTCTGCGCACATTATTTTTACTAATGATTTTTACATCCCGGAAGCAAGCAGGGCATCGCCGAAGGCCGAATTTACCCTGGTTTGTATTTTTATATACGCCCACATAACTTGCACTTTCTTCTCTGCAGTGCACATGGAATTGACGGTTGTAGTGAAGTAAATGAACTTTTATGTACCGACTAGATTTTTCAGACTTTTCATGTATCAGACCTATGCTATAATACTGAAACTAGTTTACAACAGGCTTTTTATATGATAAGGCATATATTTATAGGAATAAAAATAGTAATTTTAATTTTTAAAAGATCATTATAATATTATTATCATCGTAATATAGTAATATCGCAATTAATTTCCGGGAGGAAATACCCTGTTTTCAAAAATAATGCGAAGTGAAAGTACGCATGTATATTCTGCTTAGCGTACTGTACAACACATTATGTTCCGTGTAAACCCGCAAGTGAGCTACTCGGGTGAATGTGAATCTGTCCTTCGCGACTTCGCTGTATTGCAGCAGCTGCTGCAGCTGCTTTTTTACATGAAGATATACTTACTCTTGCACGTGGCCTAGACTTTCACAAACTCTTTAATACGGCGGATGGTTATCAAATCTTTCCTTTCGAGAACCCATTCACTTACCGCTACCACTCACAGCAAACAGGCAGGCAGGAAGATCTTCAACTTTTGGTACTGGAGAGGCTGCGGGGGCGAACGATTTAATAACCCGAATATCCGGTCCGGCTGTCTGCTGCTTCCGCATACGTCATCAACCAGTCATCATGTTACACAACAATTAAAGAACAGTCAGTGAAGCAAGTTGGTAAGTTACAAAAGTTGCGATTGCGAAATCAACACTCAACATTTTTTTGTATTTATATACCTTGGTATTTAGTCAATTATACTTATATAACCCATTGTTGCTTCATCATTCTGGCGATTTTTAAAATAATTCATTTCATGTGCATTTATCAGTACTTTTTTATTACCACTTGCAGTTAGTTCGTGATCTCTGTGTTCTGCCTGTTGTCTCTGTGAGTGAAGTGGTACTGGTGGTTGCAGTCAGCAGTTGCGGTCACCGGCTCTGGGTGGGTGTTGGCGGTGTAAAAGTTTACAATAGCTCAGTGATTCCTAATAACTGATAAGAGACCATTTGGCTGAAATTCAATCACTGAATATTTGAGAACAAACATTAGCCAGAATTGGAAGTGGACCGCATTTTACATTTTTGGTTCCGCAGACTCCAGACTTCAAAGGATCCCATCCCAAGAATTGTCATTGTTTTTTTTTCCGGTTTCGCCGGTTTGCAGTTGTCCTGTCTGGTCGTTTTCCAGATATTTCAACTTTTCAAGTAAAGAAGTAGGTATGTCATAAAATATTATATTATTATTTTGTTTAGCAGCCTATCATATCCACCAAATCGATATATTATGGCTTGGGCGGATATGATTGTTATTTAGACTCTACTCTAAACGAAGTAGCTAAAAATTCCTACATCCACTTTTTTAGCTATTTGATAGTATTTACCCTGAGTCACATAAAAATTAGTATGCTTATAACTTTGCTCCTACTCCTGTTATGTACAAGTTGATTTAAAAAAAAATTGTACGACCAATATGGAAATTTTCTTATGGAATGAATGGAAAGAAGGGTATTTTTCAAAATTTTTGTTACTTATGCTTATTATACACACATTCGAAAGTTATGCACGCAAAAGGTATTACAGTTTGTCAAGACAAGTATAAAACATCATGAAACGTAAGCATTTATACGAGAATTTATACAAGCTCACCCGTCGAGGTGAGCTTGTATAAATTCTCGCAATGGGAAAGGTTGAAGTTCGGCCAGATTTTCAGACGGGAATAGCACCTTAACTATGATAGTTAAAAATATGCTTGTGTGTGTTTACATATATAATTATTTGTATCTACGTATGTCTGCGTCCGATTCTCGGTTTCCCGATAAATCGGTACGATTAAGTATACCGGTAGTTTATATGTGAGCGGATTTGACCGATTCAAATTGAGTTGTAAGCTCTTGAGATGGGGGCGGTGGCTCACTCACTGACGCTTGAAACGTTTTGTAATGTTGTACGAATATTGTACAGGAATAATTAGCAATCATTTTTATGTTCCATTTCACCATTAAGTATGTTTACTCCTATTTCCTATGCGTTTCTTCGTGTTTTTGATTTTCTGTCCATTAGAATAATTATATTATGGCATTCGTGGCTCACAATAATTCAGAGACTAATAGGTCTAGGTGGCTATAATTGTCATCAAGGAATCATTGTCATTGTGTCATCATCGTTTTGTTGTGGAATTAGTGTCATATAATATAACATTCGTACATGTACAGGTTTCATGATACACAATTTTATTAACTACCTACTGGCCTGGTAGGTATTTGTGACTTTCTATTTAAAGGCAGACTTTGGTGAAGTGAAAGTGGGTTACGGTTGTAGTAGTGCTTAAGTTTTTCCGATGGTAGGGAGAGAAAGATTGGATATTGATAAATTGTGCACATTGCCTACTTAGAAGCAAACAATCGTATAAATAACAAAATAACACTTACGTAGTCTTTTATTCAAGGTAAAACAAAAGTATCATTCTACTGTGGTAAATGGGAAACCAATAGGAGCCCATCCAACGTGGTCAATAGTAGTTTGCCCAGTTTTCCATATACATGTATTTTCACACAGGCGTGTAAAACCGGTATCGATCGTAGCATTCGGTTTTATGTGAAAAGGAGCCCAGTCAATAGCTGTACACTTACATTTACATTCCGTCTGATTCCGCTTTCCTTCCTTTAATTCTTGTTCCATAAAATATAGTTGCGGCTCATAATACAGAAAGTGGTTTTATTTCATTAGTCCTTCATCAATCAAGCAATCAAACGATAAAATTCCAACATTTTTCTGCTTCTTCATAAATTAATTCTTTGTGACGAGAATGAGTTGATTGCTAGCTTTATCATAGTCAATAAGTAACCCAGTTGCTACAGTTGCATTATCATCGTTGTCTCATTTCCCTTTCCGTCTTATTAACACGAAACCCGTTTATTTTTATCGAGTTCTCGTCAGTCGACTGCCAAAACCGGAGGTGCAAGTATTTTGTCTGCTAAAAATATTTGCCTAAATAGAGTATAAGAATTATTCCTTTAGTGTAACCCAGTTAATCTGAATGTTCAGTCGTTGCCCGGTTTGAATACTTTTGTGGTTGCCCTTGCGGTGAGCTGCAGCTTCAATAAATCTGACTAATTATTATTGCAATATTATTGTGAAAGAGTTAAAAAATATGGTTTCAAAATATTAATTAACGTAGTTTTGTTTTTTGTAGCTGTGGTTGACGGGCGCAATTGAAGCGACTGGAAATCAAAATGGACCAAGAGAGCAGTATTACTGACACCGACACCACAAAAGCAGCTACAGCGGCGGGCTTAGACGGGATCCGTAAAAGAAATTCTGCAATATCTAACTCATTATCTACTAAAGAAGAAAATGATAGGATTCAAGAAACCGTCATGCAAAATGGAATTATCGACCCTAAAATTTCAAACGGGGAAGTTACTGAAAATGTTGAAGACGATGATGAGGATGAAGACACAGAAGAAGATGACGATGGGGATGATGAGGACGAGGAAAGCAATGAGCAAGATGACGCCATAACCGAAACAGAGCAAGATAATATATTTAACGGTAGTCCCGGTCACTCTCTAACTAATAATAACGGCATCAGCATTTCCAATGTTTTGGAAGATGAACAGGACGATGACGACTACAGTAAATATGGTTACGATGACTTTGAATACGAATACGTTCCAAAAATACGTGAGCCTCCAACAGACGAAGACAGTGAAGATGGATTATTAGTAAGCAAAGATGTCAGAGATGCTGCCTTGTCAGGAATAGCAAAAGCTTTGCTGGAAAGTGCCAAATCCAATCAGGAGGCTTATGATCGCGAAAAGGAAGACGGAGACGATTTGTTCAATGGTTTTATTCATTGCTGCGGAGGTTCTCGTCGACTTAAAAATCTTGAAGAAATGCCCGCTCATTTGCAATTCAACAAATTTGTTCATTCTGGATACAGAGATATTCAAAATGCGTGGGGATGTTTTCTCAGCTTGTTTTACATTCATAATGAAACAGTTAACATCTTGACACATGGTAAAATATATTTTTAAATTTCAATCATTTGTAAATATTTGTATGAATTATTTTGCTTTACATGTCTTATATTTTGTGACAGTGGCTCCAATTATTTATATCCTGCTATTTTGGAGAACGATGTATCCGTGGCAAGATATTGAAGGGAACACTTTCTTAAATATTCTTGGATGGTCGCATATAATTGCATCAATTTCTCCGTGGACGGGCAGCGTATTTTACCATCTTTTTATGAATCATAATGCAGGGCCAAAATTTTATCAAATTCTACTCCAAATCGACATGTTCGGGATTTGGGTTACGGAATGCTTTGGTAAGTTGTTAAAAAATACTATTGCTATAAATTAATTTTACTATGTAATATTTACACCCATTGATATGCGTCATCATGTTTATATTGACTTATGAGTTAAAAATTGTTTTGCATCTATAATTTAGGAGCGTTGACCAATTTAACCGCAGCGACATGGTGCCTACCTCGAAACATCCAGAACTACATCATGGTTTCCTATGGGTTTGCGGCCGTATGGGGACTTCAGAAAGCTTTAACTGCGTGGACACCGCTTGCACGTCGTATGTGTTTTGCTCCTGTGTTCATTTCACGTATCCTGGCCTTTATGCTTCGCGTTTCCTCGTGGGGAGGCGGAGATTCTAATATCTTAGCCCACGTCATTTTACAGGTAATAATATTATTATTTCACTTTATGTGTTTAAGATGCCCAGCCTTAATTGACTTAAATTCTTCAATTTACTGAGACTGTTAAATGGATTAACGTGTATCTAGCCGTCAACGTCTATGCAAAAGTATTAGTTTTGTAAATGTGCAATGCTCAATGGCTTACTGCCTCAGTATTCCTCTTATAGTAAACACGTTTTGAATATACATATATGGATGTATATTCCACAATATAATTTCGTCTCCAGAATGTTCTCATTCTATACACTTTGTTTTAATATTTAATTCCATGTTGGAAAACAAGGAAGAGGCAGACCCAAGACCGTATTGATCTCTTTTATCATTCATAATAAATGAAGATGGTTTAGTTCTTCGGTCCTAGTAACTTCAATATTTTTTGTTTTAGCAATGCTTTTAGCTATACTGATACGTGATCTGCCCATTTATATACATCACTTATAAACAACAACTTTTTAACATATATACAGTCAAACTCAAATCGAAGAAACCATTCATTTTAATACAACACTCAGCTCTACTGTAACTCTAACCCTGCAAACTGCGAGATATTTACTCTTGGTGCTCTTGTGTAAGCAATACTTAGTTAAATATGTAACCAATATAATAGTATATATTATATAGTATTAGTTACATATGCGAATTGTGATATGATCACATATATTGTATAACACAGTTCTGCTAAGCGTAGTTTGCACTTGGAGGACCTGAACATTAAACATGACATTGAAATTGTATACTATGTACACTAACAATTAAAGCTGAATTATTTGAGTGTAGTGTCATGCTTAATGCTTTCAGCAATGGTTCGATCGTCGCTTTTCTATTTGGAAAGTATCTAAACTATGTCCATAAAGCTTCTAATTTGGGTTTCGCAGTAGTATTCATTTCAGGTCTAAAAGGGAAAACTGCATTAACAATGTAGTATCAATCATGAGATTGGGAGCCTTGCTGCAATATGCTTTTAAATATAGAGAAAGACAGAAGGAGAAAAGAAAGATGTAAGATGTTCATGGTAGAGCAGAGAGCATTAATAATATTTTACGACGGGGGAACATCTAAGAAAGGAACCAAATCGATAGTCATGACGTACATCTTAAGAAATCAGTAAATAATGGGATAATGGGATGGGTTGTAATAACAAAACTGGTAGACATGACATAACTATATCAGGTGTGTATAGGAATGTTTGCTTGCGTATTGTTTTTGCAATTGGGAGATTGTTTTCAAGGAATGGTATGGTAGACGGTCGTAGAGAGCAGTTAATGCCATAAAAGTATCAATGTTTGGCTTCGGAGAAAAAGTGAAAGAATTCTTGCCTGCAATTTAGGTTGTGAATGTCTCTAATGTGAGTAGACAATGTAATGATGCGTTAGATTTAGATTCTTGACATATAGTATGTACGATGACGACCGGGATTGAATGTTATGATTTTTGTTTTTCTAGGACGTTGTATCAGTGATTGGAGGCATGATTGGCGTGATACGAATCCCCGAGAAGTGGTTTCCTGGAAAATTGGATATTTTCATCAATTCACATCACATCATGCATGTGCTAGTCGTTGTGGCAGTAATCCACATGAATCTGGCATCCAATGGAGATATCCGATGGATCATCAACAACTACTCCCAGGCTCAATGTACTAATCCTTTATAATAACTTTTGTATTTAGGTAATAACTATAGGTAATACTATAATATCACTGTCGTAAATAAGTTTAGTTTTCTCTGGTCGACGTATTTTTACTATTTCAGTCCTTAGGTACGGAATCTGATTTCCCGTTAAATTATTGTGCACTGTACTGTGTTTTGGGTAGAATAATGGGCTAAATGTTATCAATGTTTGCCTAAAGTAGTACATAGCACGACAGTCTTAAGGAAGCTCCTCCCGACCCTAAGGCTACATAAGAATGTCCAGAAAAGGCTGATCGTATTGTAGGTTTAGATTTATAAATAGTAGTGTTACAATTATAACGTGGCCTACTATCGTAATCATAGTCCATAGATGTGAGGTAAAATTGAGTTGTTCTACTCAGAACTACATCAAGACTACTGTCGGAAGACCAAAGTCACAATCTTAATTCTTATTTATAATAATTATACTGTGATTTCTAAATTTCAGAAGTTTGTAATGTAGCATGTGCCCATGCGTTATTTATTAGTGGTACAACCAAACCTTCTAAACCCTTGACACAAAATTGTAAGACCTAACTGTTCAAGAATACTAATTCTAACAATAATTCAACATTAAAAAGACTCCTTGCAATGCAAAATACTGCATCATAAAAATGTAATGACTGCAACTAAAATTGTAAGTTTAGTTTCTGCAGCATTGAATAATGCCTTTAAGATATTGGAAAATGAATAATAGTAACTTATTCTTCTTCACATGTTCATCTCTAAAATTATGTACAAATGTTGTGTAGGTTGGTAGGTATGTCGGTAAATGCAATATCATGTTGTCTTAACAAATGACGCTATATATGACATTTATACCAGCATACCTAAAAGATTTAAAATTTTCCCAAAAGTAAATGCTCTTTCACGACTTGTATAATTCAACGTTTTGAAATCGGTACCTAACTCTGCTACTGTGTAGATAGAACCAAACTAACTAAAAACAACAATTTACAGTACACACTAGCACTATATAATTTATAAAACCTTGTAAGCAAAAATCCTATATTATAAACCTTGAGAAAAGTTGTTTCCTACTAAAATCTTTGGACGGGGAAGGTGACGTAATGAAGGTGTTCTAGTATTCTCTATACTGTGGATTCAAAATGAAACTGAGACGTTGACGTCTTTTGCTGTGTGATACCAAAAACCCCATTTTTATCCCTAAATACTAAAAAATATAATTATTATTATATTCACAGCACCATTATCAGAAAAATCTATACAATTACCATTTCCATTCCACCACAACAAATGTATGTGCGTTGATCGCACACTTATTTACAATATTGTAGGATAGCTATATAGGTAGGTACCTCTTATCTGAATATCTACATATTATATACATCTATCTATAGGTACCTTTTTCTTTACAAGTCTGTGATACCTAATAAGGCAGTATTACTATCGTATAAAACATTGTAGTGTAGTAAATAAGATATAAATAATCACTGTCACCGTAACTGCAGCCCTTTAAAATACCAGTCACTCTAAAAAAGACCAGAATGCTTGAAAACGTGTTTT
>JABASD010006014.1:0-11087 GCA_019776165.1 Pogonognathellus flavescens
AGGCAGCTTTCTTACATTTACATATGTATTTATGCTGCAGCCGTAGTACCTTACAAATCTTTTGCTAGGCCAGATTTCTCTACACTTACGTGAGTTTCTTATCTGTAAGAATACTCATCAGTATGTCTGTAAAAACGTAATATACATATGGAGCAATACTAATGGAGCACTACGTCTTTACGCACTAATTATTCCTATCGTGCTCAATTATGGTGATGTTATTAATTATTGTTGTTTCATTTCCGAATGCATCGCTGAATAAATAATTAAATGACCAAACTGAGCTATACCTAGCCATGGTAGAGTAATTAGAAATATCCATAGGTATATCGCTTAAGAATGTTTTATTAAAAAGTAATTGCATTTGTTTCATTAGAATTCATCTGATTACTTCTGATACATTCTGATTGATTAGTGCATTGCTCATTCGTACCACTACTATAGAAATTGACATTTTTAATCGTCAGATTAATTAATGGCAAATGAAACGAGAGAAAGAAAGGGACTGTTGTAAAGGTCACTGAAGTCATTAATTATTTCATGTGGAAGAAGTCACTGCAGCAGTCTACGTAGAATCAACTTGTTCAGTGTGCAGTGTGTGAAAAGTGAAGTGAATGTGTTAGAAAGGAATGCAAGCATGAATGAGAAATTTGTATGCTAAGTCTTTACATACTGCTGGTGTTACTGCATTCAGCGAATAATTATATCAGACGTAACCAGACACATCTGAAGTAGTTTCGTACTTTGTAGGCTTCGGTTACCCAAGATCAAAAGATATTCATTTAGAAGAGTTTCCCGTATCTATGCTATCTTTATGCTGCTAAGGTGTTTGTGCAGCAGCTCTTTGAATCTTTCATTGCTGCTGCAGTAATAAGTGTTTAGGTATATACAGTTTAAATTAGAATATGTTTCTGCTCACAGTAATAATAAGTGAGTGAGAAAGGCAAGGAGAGGGGTAGTGGTGGTAGCCGTGAAGTGGAGAGTACAAGATGTCCTGATATATTACTAGATGTTCACATTATCCAGCCTGGCTTTAGTTAGTTTTAGTATAATGCACAATATAATTTACTTAGGTATGCATTGTATGTTCATACTGGGAAGGACTGACTGAGAAAGTACTACAGAGGTTTTTGTGAACATAAAGTCGAGTCGTTGTGTTAGTTGTTAGTTGGTAGGAGTTGGTGAGTGTGATACGGGTTCCCGACAGACTTTCTCATTTGATGATTAATGATTTGACGAGTTTCGCTGAATTTGTCAGTGCAAGAGCCGGGCGCTATGGCCGAAGTTGTACAATGTAATTAAAAGGTTTCCCTTCCTACCCTTTCTCCTTTCCTTGCAATAGTTGAAAGGGAAGGGAGCTGAAGAAAGTCTCTTCTCGGTTTGTTCTGGTCTCACAGGCCTCTGTCTTCATTCGTGATCGTGACGTGGATGCGGATCTAGGGAAAAATTCACTTTCACTTTGCTCTCATGATTGGTTCTTCTCTATGAACTCCTCACAGACACTAGACGTAGCAAGTAGTGTGTCGTTACACTTACTGAGTACAAACTACTATTACTGTTTGTTTGCTCTGTGTATAATCTTTCGTCTACATGGCTATCTAATAGCTGAGGAGTTCTTCGTCCTCAAATATAATACCTTCTCTCTCCCTTCTCACTATATGTTTTCTTCTTTATGTGTTTTTTCCAGCTTCTCCTTGCTTTCTCTATCACGAACTTGTCTGTCTTGTGTTAACACCCTCTTCCTCTATCAAAAATGCTTGGACGACTATCTCTTCGGCACAGAGAGAGAGAGGAAACCCACACTCACAGCATGGTGTAGCATGTGCACTTCCTAAATGTACAAAATGTGCATCCACCAAACTTTACTACTACTACAACTGAATGTACTACTCTGTTTTACTAATATTATGCTACGTGTTACAAGAAGTGTGCCCACTTCTATAACAATGTTAGTATAAACCCAGAATTTAGCTGGCACAGTGTGCATTTGTATTAACTGTAGTGTATAGTACTCGGCTTTTTCGGTTTTTATAAAAGGAGAACGTAGGAATAGTACGAGTAGGAATTGTGCATGCAAAAGGTATGTGTCTGGCCGTGCTCAAGCAATTTGCCATCTTTACATTACTTACATTTAGACTCAATACAAACTACATAGTGTAAAAGACGTGGGTTCCTTTGCCTACTGACTGTGTTCTTTTCCTGTGTGTGATAGTTTCGTTTCTGAATGTGTCCATGACTCTGTGTCTTATCTTTCTCGCCTTTCTTTCGTCGTCGTCCCCCATCTTTTCTCTTCTTTTCATCTCATCTCTTTGCATCAGTTGAATTGTATGGAGACACTTTGACTTGACTCTTGCTAAAGTATTAGTAGGAGGAGGATGTTCCTATGTCTTGACTTGTTTTTCGTCCCTAGGCTGGATTTGGCTTCAGGGGTGACGGATTTCTATCTTTTTCTTCATTCCTCGGTACTGACAATGCATTAAACTGAACTGACGTGACTGAATGCTTCTTCCTTACTATTTCTGATCCATTCAATTCTCAGCAGTGAAAAAACACAGAGATTGAACGAAAACGAATATTGAACCATGCACAGTCGTCGAGTCTGCAGTTTACTTTTGTTTGTAATATTAAAATGGAGGCGAACATAAAGGCAAACGTCCTACTAAACTGTAAAAATATACATGGGTGTGGGTACCAGTACGATTTTATTATTTGCTCTAGTTTGATCTTACTGCAAAGATTGTTATAAAACGATCACAGGTGCAGTGCATCAAGGTACATTTGCAATGATTGAAAAATATTATTCTCATTGCATGCGATACGATGTTTGCATGATGTAGGAGTACGACAGGAAGGTTCAGAACTATTTCCTAAGTACATTCTATCGCTGAATGTGGGTTTGAAACTGGAACAGACTAACGTAAATGGATTTTGATTTCAAAGGGAAAGTTTTGCAGGAAATACAAATTCTTAACAAGGTGGGACGGGAAACAGTAATTCTTTACTCTGATGTGGGTTAGCACACAAATAGGTATTTTACTGTGGAATGTGAAGCTGAATGAAGCCATGAAAATCTCTTTCATCTGATTACTCAGACAGGCTTTTCACTTATAGAGTTGGAACACAGAGCCTGCTTTAGTACTTGCAATTGATTTCAAGGTAATACCCCACATGCATTGCCATTTTACCAGTAGGGAGTAGGCCCAGTTTACTTTTACAAAAGAATCTCTATTTTTGTATACAACATTTTGTAGTTCTCTCAACAAGCTTTTATAATTCACTAAATTCACTTGCCTGCATGCATTACATTGTCACAGGTATATGGTAGCTCATGTTTAGTAAAGTAAGCAAAGGATACAATACCGCAATTCCACAGAACAGAGCCTGTCAAACTAAGTAAGTAACCTAATCCATGCAGAATTATCTAACTTACGGTATTCCCCTTGCATTGCAGGTTACCTATAAATAACCAACTATGTATAAACAAACTTACAAACCCTGCCATTTTACTGCCTCATCTATACAAGTAGTACCACATCATTTATTATTTACATGCACGCATATCATTATATATTAAACTTACCGTTGCAAATATGCAATATGCGCCCACTCTAATCTACATATAACTAACAAAACGGACAACTTTTATGTTGCTGCTTGAACTTGAACTAATTTATTCAACTCTATTGTTTGTATTTTGCATTACATTGCAAACGAACAAGAAAGCACGAATTAAAGTTTCTATGTAGGTATACTGTACATTATAAGTACATTCATCAGTTAGCTGTAGTTCAAGGTTACTTAACAGTATATCTAGTTACCTGACTAGTTACTGTAGTGCTTATGGTAGATTTACAGGCAATAAAATTGGAATTACAGAATCAGAGGATCAAAAGTTTTCAAATCATTGATGATTTTACCATTTACCATACTTATACATTATAGGGGTGAAAATTTTTACTTTTATATAATTGTTTATTCCTCTCTTTTTGGTCCTTCCGCTTACTGGAACTAACGATAAGAAGGGAAAGTAAAATAACGATAGTAAGACTCACAAATCTTATATTATTTGAATTGCTTAAAAAAATTAGTTTGAAATCCCGAGATCAAAATAATTCGTTACGAAAATGAGATTATGTTTGTGTTGCTCCTGTATATCCTTACGCCCCCACATCCCACATGCTGGCCTTACTATTTTGTCTCCTTGCAAAAGGGAATATTGAGCGTAAGAGTTCCTTTTGAATTTGTTCCACTTGGTGGACCTCGAAGAGAAAAAGTTGGTCTAGAGAGTTATCTTGGGTTATTTTCTTTGACTACGCTATATTCTTATATGTATTATACATATTATATGTATTTTGCTATAATAAGATTCTAACTTACCAACTGTGTGGTACTACTGTATTTATGTGCAGTCTGTGCAAAGATTATTATATCGTGACTAAAGAAACTATATTATAGCAGCAGTGCAGCAACACCCAATAATGGCATTGGTTCTTACCTACTTGAAAGTTTTTATATCAAAATGATGTGAGATCTGATTGAGAAAAGCCTGAATGGTCAAAAGTCAGTTGAGCTTTTCTGGACTGTGGAGTTATGAGAGGGCAACGCTCTGTTGAACGTTGCTGACCTTATCTGGAGATAGAGATCGGTTATTGAATGGCTTCTCTTCCTTGGGATTTCCAATAGAACTTGCTATTTCAATGGATGCCAGGCCAGCAACTGTCTAGGTATATGGTGCAGATGGAAATATATGTGTGCTTTCATTGCCATCACACCAGGCAGAGTTGACTCAATTCATCTTCAGTCGCAATTCGGAGGAATAGTAATCTAATGAGATGAGATGAACCACTGGGTTGAACGAAAAGGAGCTTTGGAGAACTTACGTTCAGCACAATACACAAACTTTACTTTAACACATGACTCACTCACTTAGCTCTCAACAATTCGCCAAGACCCTCTCTCCTTTCCTAATTTGCTCCACTTTATCTACCAGTGTCAATATATGTGTACCCAAGCAAAAAAATTAGCCCCACGTGCTTCACTCTTATGCAATACACACCATTCCTTCGTAGTATAAACCGTTGGTCAATCCAATATAAAAGTTTGGTAATGAAATTACAAACACCATTATGTAAATTTTATTTTAACTGTTCACAGTCAGTACAAACCCTACCTGTTACGTCAGAACAATATTTACAAGTATAGGTACTTTTATACAAAGATACATTAAATGTCAGAGGTCATGTAGGAGATGACCGATTCTGGAGATGGCTCATCTTCGAATTTTGCCTTCCAATAAACCATTGGCATTTGTGTACCAAAACCAAATAATTATCTCAAGCTGTTATCATGAAAACATACAGACAGACAGACAACAACAACATAATAATATCTGCATATAAGTTTCAGAACGAAACTTAATAAGAGCCCTTGTGAGATGAAAACTGTATCTGTAAAGATAAGCACATAATATATTTATATAACCACTTACACCTGATCTTTTAGAGTACCCTTTAAGAATGCTTCGGAGTATACCTGCATGAAGTATTCTTTCATTTTTCATTGCTTTCGGCAAAATTGACATCTGCTTTTCATTTTGTTAAATCACTCGTAGTATAAGAAATGTTTAATATCTGTCTAAAAATACATAGGAAACATTATCTATTTTCCTTGTGCAATATTAGGTAACAGTAACTAGTTATTCTGCTTATTCCTCAAAATATTATATGAAAGTCTAGATTTTGCCTGAAAGATTTATGTATTTACAGCACAGCCATGCGGTGCAATGAACTAATATATTTTAATGCATATAGTTGACAATTTGTTTCTAATTCTATTCAGCAAACTTTGAAAAGTATAAACGTGACGTACGTATAGAGATCTGTAATACGAAACTCCTTATCTTTTGTGGGAATTTGAGTTTATATTGGAGCAATAGCAATATTTTACGGGAAAGCTGTCAAAAAAGAAATAAAAAGCAATTCAATCAAAATCGTATTTGTCAATTTTAATGGAAAATAAATAATCGAACTGCAGTAGTTTCGTATACTTTAGCACTTTCAGCATTCACCGTAGTCTCGTCGTCGTTTCATCGTCTCTTTCACACAGCTTCCGCGAAGTAGTAGAGCTGGCAAAGAGTAAACATTATATTATCCTACACAAACAGTAAAATGGCAGTTTATAGTGGTAAAGTAAAGTAGTATTTGGCGATAAAACATTATATTTTATTGAAGACGGGTAATTTGATGGGAAAGCTCTCTCCACTTTAATGACAGTGCAGAACAGGATTTCACTCTCATAATATATTTTACATAAGCTAATAACACTTTTGCAAAACAGGAATAAAACTCCACTCTCTCTCTCTCTATGCAAACTTGCCATAGTACTTGCACACAAACCAGGCTTAGTCATAACACGCGATAAACAGAAAATAAAATAAGTTCTACTTATTATAGTTGAGGAAGTGGACGAGGAGGAAAGGAGTTCTGTCTGATCCTGTCCATTTCTCACCCTTCAAATACCAACAGTGGTTGGTGTAGTAGTAATAGTAATGTGATGAGCTTGTTGAAACATCATCAGTTCCATTTCCGTCCATCTTCAAATTCAACTGCTGCTCTGTTTCTGTTTGTGAGTCTCCCAGAGCACAATAGGCGTTGAACAAACATTTTAATGGTGCTCACATACATTATTTGTTTAGTTGTGTAATGTGATGGCACAGAGAAAACATAAAAGCTAAACTGTTCCCGTTTCATCTGTTATACTTCTTCTGTCTGTATTCCTATGTAATAGATACACAGAATACACACAACCTATATAGGAGTAATATACTAAGTGTATTAACTTCACCACCTTATATGTACGTTGTGTGCTAGTGAAGAGCAAAGAGTTTTGCTTACTGAACTACTGTTATTTACTAGGACAAAGATTCGCCCGTGGTATTTCTGTTGGAGAGAAAAGCAAGTGGAAAGCTTTATTGTTTTTTGTGGGTGTCATTTATAATAGAGAGAGATGAGAGAAGAGAGTCAGTTTTACGTTTGACTAAGTATACCAATAGTCAACAATCTACGATCTGGAGTCTAGACACACGCAAAACAAACTCGTTCACTGTTCACTCAACTCTTCCCTATACTCAAACTAAGGAAAAGACATTGTTCTCTCATCTATCTCTGTACTGGATGTACTCTGTGCCATTGTTTTCTGCAAAACTATTCTTTTCTCATGTGTAAAATGCCTCACGTTCCCACTACACACATCCACATACACTAGTACATACTACAACAACAATGTATTACGGTACAGCACTACGTAGGTATATTTTTGTACATACAGAATAATAATATTATAGGAAAGAGTGGTCTCTGGCAGTTTTGTGTAGTAATACGTGGAAGGTGCCTATGTATTTCTCCTACTATGTTATGTATGAAGCAGTACAATGGAAAAGTAAAATGGTAATAGTGTTCATTGAGCTTACTCAACTGAGCTGGTATCGTATGATACGATCACATCACATAATATAATATTCCATATCCACAGTATTGTTCTGTCGTGTGATATCACAAATATTGTTTTTAGACTGGCTCTCGTGTGCTTGGCTTAGCTTGGTGAACACAATAGAAATGCTACAATTTGTTCTTTGGGGAAAACTGCACTGTGCAATTTGGAGATGGCCATTAGAAAGCATTATGGATGTTATGAGAATGGGTTGCCAGCTCAGTTCAACTTGTTTCAAGTGATGCTTACTAGGGTTTAGGTTGGATGAAATGGGTGCTACATCTTCATGTTATGGCATGGGAAAGTACACATTAGAGCTGCAGACACACACACAAAGCTAACCGCTGCTATGTTAGTCGAGAGAGAACTGCTTACGTATCCTACTTACTATACGTAGATTGTTTCAATGCTCGCAATATTATTATTGCTAGCAGATAGGAAAATTGAAGCCTTGGAGATTTGGCGAACGAATGTTCTATTATAATAGTACTAGCTGCTGAATAATAGTATGTGTGTGCTATCTGTCTCTCTGAGTGTATCACTCGCTTCTTTTTCGTGTATAGAAGTCGAGTAGTGGCAGAAAAAGAGAAGATATCATATTATTATTATAATATTTTTTCTTCTTTGTTTCCGCGGATATTGCGCGTGTTTGTAGCACTGTATGTGAAATATGGGACGACTAGAAGTAAGTAGTAGTAGGTCGGTAAGGTAATCATATGCATCATTGTATTAAAACGTAGGCAAGCAGTTTGCTTAGTTAGGTTACAGTTATATCGACATGGACATGGCACAAGTTTTTCGCAAAGAACTCATGCTGGACTAATACTACTACATGTGAGTTTGCAGGGAATTTCAGGAAGTCTTATCCATTACTTTAAGGCTGCAGATCGTTGTTTTAGGTTTGGCTTTGTTTTGGTATATTGAGTGAGAGGGGTACTATAGGTTGAGCATAAACGTATTCAGGTTGAGGTCTGAATAACCTTGGTGGTATATTATGCATTGAATTGAATGTAATGTCATGTCTTTGTCATATGTGGTTGATAAGAAAATATTCACCGTGTGTACTAGTTCAGCGGATTCTTGTTTTCGTGTGTGTTCCGAGTTTCATGGGCCTTGGAGACGTAGTTACAATCGAAAAACTGTCCTAAAGGTAGTTAGATAACTATGTTCGAGTGTTGTGCATTCTGGAACTGTCTAGATATTCATGTAGGTCTTCTTGGGTAGATTGTCTTGGTATGTTTCTCTGTGGTCCTTGGGGTTTACAATGAAACATTTTCTACATACTAGTCAAAGCAGATATCTCACAGTAGTGTAGTGTGTTGAATCTATTCATGGCTCTGTGTATTGTAATGCCATGTTAACCCACGCGGGATCGATGCAGATGTAGTGAGGCAGATAGATAGAATGAGAGTCGGAAATGGGATTTGGACCCAATCCTGTCCTGTCTGCAGTCACGTCTTGATGCATGCAAAGAAATCGCTTGGAAGTCTCCATATTATATGCCCTGACTTGTTGTTTCTCCAGTTTACCATGTATAGATTGTTTTTGGGGTTTGCTACTAGTATTTTTGCTGGAAAGAAGTCAAAATTGTTTGTCGGCATCGAGTGAAAGGAGCACAATTCTATCATAAGATTAGGGAAGACGAAAAACTAGAAGATCAATGAAATCTTAAAAGAACATCATATGTGATGGCAGAAGAACAGCTTATTGATTTTCATTGAGTTACTCCCACGAAATACATTTCAGAAACGAACGATCTAAAATCTATTATTATTATTAGTTTACAAGAGAAAAAACATTTAAGTCAAGGCAGCACTTAGGAGAAAGCTGGAGAGTACAATTTGCGATCTGCACGCATGAAGAAGTGATTGAAGAATGTCTAAAAGAAAAAATGATGATAAAATCCCATAAATTTGTAATGTACGATGTTTTATTTGACTCTTTATTTTATTTGTGTGTTTAACTACAGTTGAATCCCCGGAGACAATTCAAAGTCAGAATCCATGGGTGAGAATTCCGGATGACTGGAAAAGCTCTTATCCAGATGAAGGTACAACGTCCTCGGAATCTTTTTTCCCTCCCAGCTCGGCCGAGTCCCGTTCCTACGCAAACCATTACCCATCATCAGCCTCTGCTCGTCAACAACCCGGAGAAGAAGGGGGCACAGAACCGTTTTTCGATCATGCAATGATGACCAACCTTTCGGAACAGCTTGGAAATCATGCTTTTCTTCGGTGTCGAGTGAAAAATCTGGGCGATCGAACGGTACGACAACCTGTACTCAGTTTCTCAATCTTTTCTCTCTCTCTCTAGTGCGTATAATGCTACTCAGTAAATAATATCTGTCTCATGTCTTGTGTCTTTCTCTCGCAAATAACCAAAGAAAACGAGAGCTTGAATTTTAGTTGCCATTTTCTCGTCTCACTTGCTTCTGATCTCATCTTAGATTAGAAATAAGACTCTCCCTGTCTTTTTCTCTTCAGTCTTTTCTCACTACCATCTTCCTATATCATCTCAAGACGACTTACTCTTCCCCTATGTAATACTATACAACATAACCGTAGCGGAATTTATACGATTCCTTTGGCTAGAGTATATACTTACACATAAACGGATTACTATCAAAATCCACTTCAATAGGTACCTACTCCTGTGCATATGACTGCGATTCTTCTGGCTCAGATCCTGTTATTCATACTCTTTGTCACTTAAATACTTCTATTCAGTCTTCGGATTGCATAAGCACTTCTATGTTTATATCTGTCTGGTAGTGATTGCTACATTTTTTCCCTTCGTCTCTCCACCAACTTCATATAAATCTCTAACTGTCAAAGCTTTGTTCTGTTAAAAAGACTTCAGCTTTGTCTGTATAGGTAATCATTAAACCTTAGCTTCACTTTGTAATGTTTGTAATATGAACATTCAAATGTAAGTTATACCGTGGTGATACAAAACAGTGCGCTTGTATATGTACCTAAATGCCATACATATTGTGGCATCACAATTAATCGTTGGCAGTTTATAATCGTGTGTAGTTTAGTTTAGTACATATAAATATTAATCCCGTATATATTAATCTAACAGGCATATTATATTTTATATTATGTCAAAAGTACAATTCCACGTTTTGTACATGAAATACAAATAAACCTGCTACACATAATATTTATTCAGCATGCGACTACATTATGCTTAGCCAAGGAATTAGGGCGTAATATTAACAATATCCTAAATGAACATACAACAAAGTGAACATTTTCAGGATGGTTAGTCAAAAACATTAGTCCAAGGCTAGTAAACTAATCGTAGAAAGCTAAAGTTTATTCAACTGGGAAATTCGGAGAGAACAGTTGAGGCTTTAGGCTTGGAGAACTAATACAAAGGATAAGAGCAAATGAAAAAATTACTCATGCCGCATGCACATGCACAAATAGTCTGTCACCTAAATTGCACCATGCACAGCTCCAGAAGAACGTAATCCCAAAATGGATGAAGTTATATACTGTGATAGGAAAAAAAGCCCGAGCGTTCGCTCGGCGCCCTACCCCAATCGGAGGATATCCCCAGACGGGGGATGTCTTCATTTGTTAGTGCAAACA
>JABASD010006015.1:0-11085 GCA_019776165.1 Pogonognathellus flavescens
TGAGCTACTGCGATGCGAGTCTTACTTCCTACAATAAATTGTTCAGTCCATCATCACATGTAGAAAAGGAACCTATAATTTGTAAATAGTTAACTTCAATATTTTCAACGTTGTTTTTGTGCTGGAGATGATTTTAACTTCTCAATGTTGAGAGACCTGGTATTTACATTCATAGTATTACTTAGATATGCTTTACAGTAAGACTTATACACAAAAAATATTTATATCTGTATGATACATTTGATACCTATGCTATAGGTACAATTACATCATATCACATTCACATATTGAATCGGAAAATAGTGAGCTGGTGAACATTACGTGAACATAGTCCCTTATATTATACATTATGTAAACTACCCCATAACACATGATGTAAAATTTCCATATAATATATAGTTAAAACATTTTCAAATACATATCTACAAATTATTACCTTCAGGTTATTTACATTAAGTTCAATACAATGGCCAATAGGTAAGCATACACTTATAATATTTGTGTTTCGGGTTAGCAGGCAATGAATGGGATGTATAAAATTGATGTCATCCACTTAGGTATCTATAATTTTCTTTGTCCAGATTTTATTGTCCACGGTTTAAAAGTAATAGTATACCCATAGACAAAAGTAAAGCGAATACTAAATGTCAAAAATAAAGACAACTTTCATCTATATGTAGTATACCTAGTATTTATTATTTCCAAAGAAAATAATTGCTTTACCATGTCCAATGCCTATATACTTACAGTTTCTTATCATAATAAGATAATGAAACGTAATACTATCCGATCCGTTAGTAATGTGTATATGCTTACTCTGGCATTGCCAAATGATAAGGTACCTAAGCTAATGTACTATGCGCAAATGTTTTCTAAACTCAACCTTTAGATTAATCTCGAATTACTATTTTATTAGAAGCGAGTAAGACAACCCTTCTGTAGACATGTCGTCTTCTACTTACTACAATTACTTATTTGCGCGAATTCATTATCTTTAGGATATATCTATGAAACTCAAAAGGTTGATTCGCCCTTAAAAATACATGTAATATAATAATTTGCCTGCAAAAGACATTCAGTTAATATTTCAAATAGTCAAGATGTATAGTCAAATGCTTGCTAATGCTATGACAGACACAACATAATAATACCATATAATTTTTTTTTGATATTATATGGGGTGGGCCTTCATGTACCGGATTTGTTAAGTAGGGTGGTATGCATACTAGAGTGGTCTTACATTCTGCCCCCATTCCATGTCTTTTAGCTTGAAATCGAAGAACACAATGTAAAATAAACGGGCATTATCCGAAATGATTGAGTAAAATTGCATGTGTATGAATTTGTTTACCTACATATGTGAAAGTCAAGAATAGATACATGGATTGAGATATTGTGAATTTACTTGTCAATTGTTGTCATCAATTTAAATGTTAGGTATTTGGGAAATTTCGTAAATTTTTTGTGGAAATCAGACCTATCATTTTCAGGTGACTGAAAGTCAAACAAAGATATGATGTCAAACAAATCAGTTTCTTTCAGCTTGATGTAAGTCTTATAGCAGTAGCTCTTATCACAAATTGCAAAGCTGGCATCAAAAACAATTAATTGCCCATCCGTAATGGTACTGACTGCTCCAAGGTAGTTGCTCAAAGATACATAAAGAGCAAAGTTTTCAAGAATGGTGAAAAGTTCATTCATGCTTTCTGACTAGTAGAGGTATTCGATTGAGACGAACAGGCTGATTGTATTTGGAACATTCATCTCCTCCAGTGTGTTCAGAAACAAATAGATCGTGGAACAAAATTATTCATTTTTGAGTCTACCAGTCTGCTACTTAGACTTTTAGGTTTCGAGTTGATTTAGAACTCAAATCAAGAAAATTGTTTTTTACACAATTTTTCATTCATTTGTAATCTTTGTTTTCTCGTCCATTTAAGCCTACGGGTTGGGTAAATCCATATTTACATATTTTGCAATCTTTTCATCCATACACGGTGTGTCTCATCTAGTGTGGGGTAATGAGTAATTTACTCATTTAGAGTTGGCAATAAAATTTAGTTTTATCATAACCTTTTCTGTCTTCGTTGCATAAATAGTTGGTTAATTGCAAACACAAAATGATAACAAAGACGACAAAGCTTCTCATCATTCTGACAGCAACATGGGGAAATTTAATAGGAACAGTACCTCTTCGCTGCGATTTTTCCAAAGGAACAATTTATTTGGATAGGTCTCGTTTTTACTTGTTCAGGAGAATTGTGTCTCTTTCGGGTCAGATATTGTTGTGGCTAATTGTAACAATTAGATTAATTTGGGAAGTCTTGTATACAAAGCGTTCCAAGGTTGCAATGATGAATATGCTCTTGAGTCTTGGTTTTGGCATACCTCTGTTAGTCCAAATTCCAATTTTTCTTCACGGAGATTTATGCGTGGCATTATGCAATGCTGCTTTGTTTAAATACATACCCGAATTCGAACGTAAGCCAAAAGCACTTAAGTACATACTTTACTTAATAATTACATTTTGTATTACATGGAAAACTAAAAAAATTGAATAACAATGCCATGTTTCTGCACTCAGGAAAGTACTTAATACAGAAAAGAGTCAGCCAGAAGATGACAGCAGGAGATGCTTTAACGATATTGTTCTTCCTCACAGCTTTAACGCACCCGTTTTTAATGGTTATCGTTGATCTGCTTTTAAGACACGAGCCCTTCAGTTCAATCTCACTGTTTCCGGAAGAATACCATTCGAATATTTTCCTCGTTGTCATCATAGAGGTATTCGTTTTATGGACCAATTGGAATTATTGGGGGTTGAATGCTTTTGCCCTATCTTGCGTAATCGCCTATTTCTTCTCAATTAAATCCATCACAAGAGAAATAACGTAATAATTTTTCAAGTTTAAGAGCTATCGATGTGGGGTGCATGGGTCCATACTTCATAAATATTGTCATGTATTATTATTATATTACTACCGCCATATACCATATATTTCTCTCCGCGAAAACTTTCACTGCACCGAAATAGTGTTCTTAACAATATCTAGAGCAACTAGTTCTCATTTTTTGCAGCACCTTGCAACGTAAAACGTGACCACTACACATTCTAGATTGTAGTTGTACCCAGGGCTGTACCACGGTTGAAAACGTTCGCGTTCGGTGAATTACTAATATGGGGAAGATATAATATGTATGGCTGTAGTAATAATACATATGGCGGGTATGGAACGATTCGCCCCACATCTACCATCCTCAATATATTAATCATTTTCCAGTAAAACACCTACTTACTGGTACTGGCTTTATTTATTTGCGATTTAGGTTGAACCGAAAACGATACAGCACTAGGGACGAGGTGAGAGGTTGGGAATTACTCTGTCACACAAGCCAGGCTTTGAAAATCACTAACATTTTAATTTTGCACGTGACAAAAGAAGTGCTTTCAGTTATTCATTTTTTGGTTACCAGAATGTCATTTTTAGTTAATATTGCTCTTATTCGTTACTACTCCATATTTGATGTAATCACCATTTTGGCACTAATTTGCTATGGCTGGCTTTTGATACTTATGTGGTTTTTCGTGCTAAAAATATTGGGCACGATTTACTCTCAATCGAGAAAATCCATCATCTCATGGCAATTCTTTCAGTCGCGAAACCCAATGGAAGTTAGATTCATTAAAAGATTTAGGGCTGCATCACAACCATGTAGAGTACAGTTGGGAAATTTTATCATAATAAAAAAACGTATGGCAGCTCGATTTGTAATGACAGTCTTTCGGGGGACAATGAGAACCTTGGTCGCACTTAGTTAGAAAGTAATTTGGAAAGAAAAATGCTAAAAATAACCTATCGGACTAGCACCAGCACCGCTAATTGTAAGCTATGGAAGCACCGTTATAAAAAAATGCCCGTTCTATTATCTGTTGTACATAATAATGTAGATTTTAGATGAATTTTGTATAGTAATGTAATAAAAATGTATTGATATTGTCTCAAAATTGAAGTAAATATTATTGATTCCTTTCCTTCTATCTAAATTATTGTTACACGTACAATATTTGCTATAATTACACTTTTCAAAATCTATTGCCATCATATTTGATATTTACGCAAGTGGGTGATGTACATATCATCGGAAAATAATTAAATAATTTTTGAGATAAAAGGATTGCTAATTTATATCACGGTTTCATTTTCTGGTTTTCTGTCTTTAATTATTTCCTTATAATAAATGCACATTACAGGTCAATTGTGTCATAAAATTTAATTTAGCATGATAGAGTATAATATATTAACTAAAAAATACCCTACTTTATTCTGTACATTTTGTGAATCTATAAAGCGATTATGATACACATACACAATACATACAAAACGTTATGCTGTATATGAATTTACTATACATACAAGTTTTTATACGAAGGTAAATAATAAAGTAACGAGCAATCCATGTGCCTATACATCCTTATGGAATTTATTCACCTGCTGTGTTATACTATGGTTTCCATTCCAGACTACTTATAAATATATTATGTATGATTAATGATTAGATAAGGATCCAGTTCCAGTGTAGCCCGTATAGTATACAAACAGATATGTTTCACTTATTCATTCCAAATGTTATAAAGCAAAGGTTGAGAATCAAAGCCTCAACTGTAACATGCAATCATGTAGGCATAATATAGGTATTACATACTATATTGAGATTCTCTCTCTCTCTCTGTATGTAGTATAAAGTGTACCACAAGTTTTTGTTATTACTTTTGCATCGCAGCCAATTAGAATACTCACCTGTCTTTACAGGTAGATTTAAAGGCATGGAATATGTTATATAATAATGTTACCTGTTTTGCAGTTTATACTTGTATAGGTGGGAATATTTTGTACATGACCACCACCACAAGACAACCCTGAGAAGATTTGTGTTACATAAGAAAAGGAAGCCTTATTTTATAAACCTTTACTAACACACAAATTCAATTTGTATGTTTTAGAGAAACTATTACGATCCCTTCGAACTCGTTTACTTTCCAGCTCTACAAAAATACAAATCAGTTCAAAATAAAGAATTTGTTTTCATACATCTCTAATTTTTATTACATGTGTTTACAGAAACAATTTATTAAAAGAGTAAGTATTTACATTACATTTACTTTGTAAAGAAAAATAAACAAATTAGTATACAAAATTATAGCATTTAACTGGTATTTTGGTCGTATGTATATATCTAGTAAAACTTACAAATAGGTTGTTAGATGCCTGTGTTAGAAAAAGACAAAAGATATAGGCATCTAGGAACCGTGTTCAAATAAAGTTAGTAACAATTTCTTGTTTTTTAGAATGGACTTATTCTTCCTTAAACAGAAAATATCAAATGAAAATCGAAATATCAGAAGGCTTTGACGGAAATACAAAGAGAAATATTGGCCATTTCAACTCATCATGGCCGATCCAACTCTCCAAACATTTTGTTGTGTTCGTAATTCTTCTACACGGATAGGAGCAGATGAAATGCTCCAATTTCGCTCAGGACCTTACAATGTTCTGTGCATTGTTTCATCTATATTAGGAATTCTAGGAGCCACGTACCAAGTGAGTAAACAAAAAAACATGTACCAAGTCTTATTTTAAGTGCATCTTTTCAAAGGTACAGATATAATGTGGATAAGGGCAATTATTAATTAACCGGTACTATATTTTATTCAAGATTCTACCTAGAGACAATCTTCCTGTGAGTCGTAAACCATCCAGCTCATATCTTCGAAGTAGATACATAATTGTATGGCTAGCCACAGCAGATTTATTAGCCTCACTTGGTAATACTAATATTATTAACTTTTATGTACCTATAGGTAATTGTGACTTCTAAAAGTGAGAAACTGTATACTCATAAAAATATCGTAATTTGCAAGTGCTTAATCAAAAAATATTTGTTTTTTTTGTCTCACTTTTATAGCTGTTCTCATCAGATCAGTTTCTTGGATTACTGGGAAAAGTATCGCTCCGACAAATGCTTTCATAATGGGCTATACCTTCGATACACTCTTTTGTGCCATTTCTTCAGTAAGTGAATCACTATAAAGTAGTTTTACGAGATTCTCTGTAGTATTTTAAATATTTATATGTACTATTTCCAATATAATCATTTTTGTTTCTTACTTAAGGGATGGATTCAATATTTTTACACCGTTACTTGTTTATGGACTTTGTGCTACGCTCTTGACGTTTTCAAAGTTGTTCATGGTCAGAAAGGAGCACCGAAAATGTATCATTTTGTATCATGGGGTGTCCCCGCAGCATTGTCAGTAGTTGGTCTCACAATATTGTACTACCCAAACATTGAGTAAGTAATAGAAATACTAAATAATTTTATTATTTTTCTTTACCTACTTATCTTTCCCTTTTATGAAACATGTTTATTAATAGAACGAATGTTTTTTGTCTGCAGTTGTCATGAAATGGGGTCTAATGCTTTTGCAAGGATACTCCCCAACTATTTCTTCACTTACTTACCAATTATGCTAGTAATGATTGTTAATCCTATTTTGTACTTCATGTCAGCCAAACGGGCAGAAGAAATTATTATGTCATCCGCAGGACGTTATACTCACAGCGAGCGAAAACAATTGCGTACACTTAGAATTAAATTTTTATGTATAAACCTCGTATTTTACCTTTGTTGGCTTCCGAATTTGCTGAACGCATTTCTTCTTTGGACTATGTGGACAGATTTGCCTAAAGGCTTTTTGTTATTCGATTGGCACTTAATGGTAATCCTAATGAAATATTAATATCATATCAATTGAATGAGAAATTATCAATATCAGAAACTGAAATGCACAAAAAAAGTTTGTACCAAATTTTTGTTCTAATTTTTAGGCCATTGTAAACCCTCTACAAGCTATGCTGAATGCATTGGTGTATCGTAAGTGGGGAGACCACAATAATAACCCTGTCCGTTTTCCGTGGGTGAGAATTACATCGAAAGAACTACATAGTGAGACGTCATTTCTTATCGAACCAGAGAATAGGGACTACAGCAGTCACAGTGGAAGCTCATCTGATGACAGTAAAACATTGTCTATTAATGGATATGGTTCCTTATAATATTAATATCATCTAGTTTAGCAACACTACTACAGGCAATCTCATATTTCTTGTATACTTATTTTCAGTAGGTATATACTCTATCTGTATATGCTGTGTCCTCATTTGCCTTACAGACTTATCCGTTTATTTCTTAAATGTTCATTATACGATAGTACCATTTACATTACACTAATAAAATGTACAACTTTAGACACTAGGGATACCGTACCGTACATTCCTATATCCAGACTTACAAATTCCGTTAGTTAGTTATTAATATTATTTGTATAATCAATTTACACAATATGTAACGATGCTTTATATACTGCCAGTGAAAAAGAACACAGGGTAATAGTCGTAGTAATTTGTTTTCACACGAAGAAACATTAATAACAAAATGTATATTATTAAGTAATATGTAATATTTTGTATAAACTAATTTTGTTATTTACTCATTCAAGCCATTATAAGTGAGGGTCTGTATCATCTCACTGTATGTAGTTAAAACCCTGTTTGTGTTTACGTACACCAGTTTATGTAAAAGTAATACCATAAGGTGCGGTAACCTTTATTTTGCAGTAAAATGTACATTCATGACAACATAATGTGTAAAATTAATGATCATAACAATCTTTTGCACTTTCAAAGTTTGCATTTGACATACTAAAGGCTGCAACGGTTAAAGTTGTGATTCTTACACTAGAGATGCCCTCAAATGTTGCAGCGTAAAACAAACGGTGAGGAAATAAATTCCATGCCAAAACCATGGAATCGGGAGTGATAGTATACGGTGATAGTGTATCTTCTTGTGATTGACTTATAAATAACACCCTAATAGAGGTTGGTATGTATAGTACACAGACGTATTGCATTACATTACTATTATCGAGTTTTCTTTATCCGGGTCATTGCCTAAAACCATATAAATCAAATCAAAACAAAATGCAAAATGTTTTTCATACTGAATGAAATCTAGTTAGGGTGATGATGCAAGCACATGGTGCAGAGTATATGTCACTGCCAGTTTATGTGATACATTTGGGACAACTGCTCAGTTAAAAACTTTTTTTCCTTATCATAATCATATATAGGCTTTTATCAGTTTAGTAACCTTTCACAATTCCGCCAATCGTTTGTGTTGAGGAAATTACAGTATTAAAAGCCATTAATTTCACATGTAAACATTATACTCATATGAGACACTTTCAAATATTTTATTAAGAATGCCAACATCTGAAAGTACCTAAGGCTATTATTACATGTAAAATCGAATATTCAAGTAAGTTACACAGTACATCATAAGAAGATATAAAAAGTGTTTAATATTTCTACATATCTTGTGAAGGCATTGCGAAATATAAATTGAAATGTTAATATAAGTTGTCCATGTGATACCTTTAGGCATCATTGCATTCATAGGGAATATTATTTCATACCTAAATAATAGCTATACATATTATTTGTATGAACCATTGGCAATGGTAGGCTACTAGGTATAGGTACGACAAAAAATGAACTGGACAGTGCAGTGTGATGGTGAAGTATAGGTCTAACAGTCAAGGTCAAAAGAACTGAAACAAACAGCATTCACTTTTACACAAAACTAAATCTAATCAAAGGGCAAATTACAACTTTGAGTCTGACTTTATGTTTAATACTTGCATACATAATACCACGAAGCAGAAAACAACCAGTATGAAATGTTTCCCATGGACTGAACTGTATCATGTAAAGTTTGTAAAGCACTTGACTGTCCACTGCAAAAAAGTTCACAATACACTCAAGAATTTTTAAATTAGCAAGTGTAACCTGTCTAATCTACTAAAGGACATTTTAATTCTTACTTATTGTTATATATATTATAAGTGACTGACATAATGTTGACGAAAATATTT
Organism: Pogonognathellus flavescens; assembly: GCA_019776165.1. NCBI lineage: Eukaryota > Metazoa > Arthropoda > Collembola > Entomobryomorpha > Tomoceridae > Pogonognathellus > Pogonognathellus flavescens. Next base: position 8,993 of record JABASD010006015.1, read on the forward strand.
ATGCACTAACATTCGCTTTCTACAAATTCACATAGGTACCTACCTACATACTAATGTGTGTACAGTCTTAACACATATACAAACTTCAACTTAAATTGTGATTCACTGTACTCGTTCTTCATGTCGTCTCACATGCATGCAGTAATCACAAAACCCAGTCGCCTGGCCACCTGTGTATCTCACTATTGCCCCTACAATAAACGCATACCTATATACAAACGATATTTTTTGCACACATCAAATATATATTGTTATTGTAACTTTCCTCCTGTACTTGACCAGTGTATGTTACACAAGTTATATAATGTTATACAAGTACTACAGATAATAAAGGAGCATTGTATAATTATCCATTCATGCAAGTATAAGATAAATTTTTTGCCAAAATTTTAAGCACCATAACAGCTACAGTTTGTATATATAGGTACAGTATATAATACCTATTCAGTTTTTATCCCGATGTCCACTTCTATAGAATTCTTGGAGTCTAGTCAGTTTATTTTGCATTCAGTGTGTCCAGAACTTTTGAAGCGATAAGTTCAGATGTGGCAGTGACCCAGTTTACTTGTTAGTAGTTAGAACTTACAGTACAATGGGAATTGTTGAAATTGCAAACCTATCAACTTTGACATCATGGCCTGTGTTAGTGATATCAGGGATGGTTGCGTTTTACTTACTTTTGGTGAGAAAGTCAAGGTCAGCTAGAATGTTACAACATGTTCCCGGACCACCGACGTTACCAATTTTTGGAAACGCTCTAGACCTAAATGTCTCCAATGAATGTAAGTTCTCAATCTTTCAAAGTTCCTTTTTCATTCATCATCAATTCCATTATAAACTTTTCATGAATTGTTTTGTGTTGTGCGTCTCCAACAAAACCACATTGTCTCTTTTCCTTAGCTCTGGGAATTCCTTTAAGTTATTGTCTTGGTGGTCTACTCGTCTACTCATGTAAACATAGAATGTGTAACTATTGTATGTCGCAAAGCAACTTTGTTTCGTCTTTTTACTTTTTCATGAATGAATTGGAAATGAGAATTTTCACTTTATATTGTTGTTTGTCTGAGGTTTACCACAAAAAGGAGATAACAATTAACGCTTTGTTTTGTGGCTTTTCCATAATTAAATGCACCTAAATAATATGTACATACCTTTCTCAACCTACCTACTGTTATCGCTATATCTTGTAAATTTTGTAAAGCTAATGATTGCATTGTTTAACACGTAATACTAGTTTTTGTTACTAGTTTGATACTTCTTCCATCTACAGTGTCTGTCTTCAATCTGTGTGTCATGATTTTAATCGATTATTCATTAATTGTAACCTTGGTCCTTTCATTTTTTAGATTTAGTACCTGTTTTATTGGGTTGGAATGAAAAGTATGGGAGAAGATTCGTAATGTATGTTGGGCTTCGACCTTATATTGTGCTTACAAGTGCTGAGGAAATTGAGGTACGAGAAGTTGCCATTTCTTTACAGTATTACTAATTTAAAACCATATTACCATTATTAACCCAGAAGATTGCAATACAAAACTGTGTCTAATATTTACCATATCACGCTAGTGTAGGTTTGTTCATTTTACGAAAACGGAGTAATAAATATTCACCAAACTTATTTAGTTTTTTGCACTTTTAGTTATCTACTAAGGCTTGCTGCTGGATTAACCGTGTGTTTTCAAATGTCCAAATTCGCTTCCTGTAGAGTGATATAATATTATAACTACAAACATTTGACTTGCGACGACATGTGTTGTACGCTTGCACTACGCTATATTATAACTGGAGATTAGTTAGATAAAGTTTTTCGTTCGTTAGTTCCCCTATTCTTTTGGATATGATATGAGTCTGAATTCATCTTGGGTGTTTACTGCAGTATTACTAGTACAAATTATTTTCTCATTTAATATGTAACAAACCTATAAGAAATACAGAAAACATCACGGACTTTAACATGTCTACATGTAACTGCAAACCAGTACAATCATTATTTAACAAATAAAATAAACCCTCTACAGGGGTGATTCATTCATGTGTAGTCGACCTAAACATAGCCATGATTCTGTCGGTAGTTTTCAAAATTTCAATTACAA
>JABASD010006016.1:0-11083 GCA_019776165.1 Pogonognathellus flavescens
AATGGGAATGCAATAATTAATTATGAAGTCTAATATCATAATTTTATTTATAGTATTTCGTGTTTTCATCACTTATTAGGTGGTTTAATATACCTAACCTATTACACACTTAAATTACACTTTAAGCATTCTAACATTTTGCAATCTTTGTTACTAAAAATGTAATTGAGTTAATATTAAAGCCTATTGTATTTCTAATTTCAAAATAATATGTTTACTTTAATAAGTGTACCAACAGTTTTTAGATAAATAAGCATTTTCATAATTAAGCCACGCTTTTAAAAAAGTATTCTAACTTGATATTATAGTTGACAATACTAAATGGTATTATACAGGTTGGTTACCATTTTAGGTAACTGTAAAATATGAATTATAAGTACGAAAAATATTCGATTAAAAATTTTACATGAAACAATGCAAATCTTTACTATTATAATTCGGCGTATAGCACACATTTTTAAAACTGGAGATAGGCACCTATTTCACCATATAACAGAAATTAGATTCTTTTCTTTAGATTGTAGATTTTTGTTTAGGGATGAGTTGCATTTGCATTTGAATTTCATTTTTCTAATTATCAATTTTAGGTATTTTTTCACCTTCATGTGTGTTTATTCAAAATATGGGTCTACAAATGTTGCTAGTTAGTTACAAGTTTAAGCAATGGAGACTTACAACTTTTAAATTGAAAGATTCAAATTCAAAATCGTTTGCTGTGAGTTTTCTTAATTGACATTAATTCAGACTTTCAGCTCATATCTTATCTTCAATTTTTCAGTCTGACGTTGCATTGTAACCCATTTCAGTTCATCAGCGCGGTTCATAATAAACAGAGGAAGATAAACAAAGCACGATTTTCTCTTTTCTAGATATCCAGAAAAAAACTTAAGGATCATTCAACTTGCAATGTCATGAATACTTAGCAAGATTCAATTGGACGAGTTAAAATTAAACTTCATGCACATATTTAATTGCATTATATTCACAATCCATACCCCGTCTTATAATGCGATTTATTAAATGTCGCAGTGGATTTGACGTTGGTAAATATGAATGAATGTGATTGAATGTGTAAGTGTGCTTGCGTGTTAGCTAAAAGCCTCAAACCAAATCCATGTAATATGCAAAATGCACACAAGAAAAGTTGATAATGTTTTAATTGAACTCTGAGAACTTCATGTTGTTCCGTCGGAGTTAAACGAGAAAAATGCCCTAAATGTCAGCAAGACAAATGCATTGCGTGTTAACAAAGCTACTACTTACTTAGTATGCAATAACTGACTACCAAGCTGAAATTCTTGATTTATAATATTTCAAGTCAGTTGAAGTTAGTTGAACTACATAATTAATTATGTTAAAAACCATATATAATAAAATCCAATTTTATTTATGACGTAACTTATTATGAACTGTTAACTCGATTAAATTCTCCAAGTAAGCCGGGGAGCTTCCCTTGGAGCAAAACTTTTTTAAGTTCACGGTGCGAAATGCGTAAATGGGGAAGTATCTGGAATCTGGAACGACAATGATATCGTGTCAGATGTGATTTGAACTATGTAATGTGTGGAATAGAATTTTGCTGCGTGCTAAAATAAAATAAAACCGAAATAGTCATTCCTTGAACTAAAAGATTAGCCATCATCCATCTACTTACCTCTATAACTACTAATGCTACCACAGAGTACTTGTAAAAATGTTAGTCTTGGTGTGATGTCTGTATTTCGCAGGATGATAATGCGGGGATAGGTCGTACATCGTTCATCTAAAACAGTAGCAGCTACAGCGATATATAGTAGAAGCAGTAGAAGAGGAAAAGAAGCTAATAAATGCAAGAAGAAGACTTGCTTCTGTGGAAGGCATTACTAATATTATAGTAGTATGAGAGTATCTAATAGGCATTAGAAAGTATACGGATATTTGGATCACTAAAAAGACTTGGCACGGGTTAGTACATTTGCTCTCGTTTCATCTCACTTCTACACACATACATTGCAGTAGTAGCAGATTGTATAATTTCTACAGTTTTTCTCTTTGCTTTTAACCTTTTACTTAGGCTTTGTGCTTTGTTACATTTCTCATGGTCAGGAAAGTCAGCTTCCTTCAGAATAAGTTTTTCTGACTAGCTGGGACACTTTCGCAGTGCATGGGCATTTGGACTCATTCTGTACACACACCGCACCGAAAGATACATTTGTACACACGTAGACTGACATTGTTATAATAAGATAATATAATGTACAGATACAGACTCCTAAAGTATTTCAGCTAACTGTGCCCGCAGAACATTAACACAATTCTATACTACATCGCATTGCATTGATTTCATTAAATTCACATTTATGCTACTTACGTTGCATTCTGTAATTGTAGTCTCATTGACTCATTGTCAGTCTCATACATTCTCAAAGCTCAAGGTAGTCGTCATCAGTCTCCTCTATATTGTTATTAATATACTTTTGTTCCAATATGTAATAAAGTTATGTCAGTTAAACTTAGTTTCAACGTAATACTATTATTAACTTATTAGTATCACTGTGCCAACTCACCAGCAACGAAATATCAAACCAAAAACGCACATCTTCCTAGTAACAGTCGACTTGTGTTGTAAAACATGCATTATCTTTGATCATGTCTGTTCTGTTTCTGTTCTACTTGTCTATATCCAGTCTGGACCAGATTCATAACCATTTCAATTTACGACACTATCGGAGTAATCGTAACTATACTGCTGTTACCACTTTGCAAAACATGAATCAAATAAGTGAACACAGTGCTTACAAGTTGTAGCGGTAAAAGCCTTTCATTTTGTAAAGTGGTTTAAGAAGTTTTTTAATACACAATTAAGAAGTTTAGTATCAATCTTTAATTAATAAAAAGGAGAAGACTAAAATTCTTTTGTTTCATAGATATGTATTTCATTCGTGAATATTTAGTTTGCGCATTGACGTTTGTTTTGTGAGTTATTCTTTGTTTTCGGGTAGCAAGTTCCTGAAGCGTTAAAACATCGTAAAAATGGGTAAGCTGATACAATTTTTACATGTACTTGTCGTGTGCAATTGCAAATCGATACTACTGTCATGAAGAGAAAAATCGCTGCATTCAATGCTTAAAACACAGTTTACCAGATTGTGTGGGTATGCTATATTGTATTATTGGCTTACCTGGTCATAGTAAGCAAATAATATCATTGTCCTACTTGTCTACATGTAAAATAATACGTTACAATCCAATATAAAAATTGGGGGAGCTATCGTTGTAAGTTATACGATTATTCCCTGACAAACCGTTACAGACAGAAGCAATAATGTACTTTTTTATGGAAAGTTCACGGAACCACGGATGGAAGAAAAATTTAATGAGTAGGTATGTGTATGTTAATTTTTACTTATTTTTGTTACAACGCTGATGCTGCTGAGTGGGAATTTGGTAATGGACTTTTTATAACATTCCTTTATTAATCACAAAGAAATCCATGAAAGCAGGAATGACATATGGATGCTTTGGTGAATGGGATGTAACTATGTAAATTGTAAAGATATGTAAATTGGAAATAACTCACTCATTGTTAAAATCACTATAATATTATGCACAGTGTTTGGGTATTTCAATATGGACAAATAGGAAATTACTATAATAATATGGCAAATATTTAGGAATAAGTCGCAGTGTCTTAACTGCTTCTGTACATAGCTTACCTGTTAAGCCATACCATATAAGTTCGCCGAGACAACTAACTATAAGTAGATAGATGCAATGCAAATGAAACTTTTAGAATAATATTTCTACAAATGCATTCTTTCAAATAAAGTCAATTTCAAGCCTATAACAAATTAAACCTATAATGCGTTCTATATCGTAAATTAAATGAAACTACCATAGGTATGCAAATGCAAATCAGGCAAGTAGATAGAAATGTAGCATAAAATACTTCAAGAAAGAGAACTACCATTTCCGATATCAGTATGCATTGAGGGGCAAAAATGTAAATTAATTTGCATATAGGTAACTTTGAAATAACACTGCAGTTATAAGTTGAATATGGAATGTAGATGAATGAATAAGACAATTCTTCTTCTTATTGGAAAGATTGACGGTTTGTCTTTCAGTTCCATTTTAGAATTCAGTAGCAAAGAGATTTTTTCAAGTGTTACCTTAAAATTTGATTAGTAGATAAGTCTTTGAAACGTGAGTATCTATTGTCACACTTTGAATTTAACTTTACATTTTTGGACCTTTAACATTTAATTTCACCGTTAATCATGATCGTCATCATCCTTTCTGCACTTGTATTACTGTGGTTTGTAACTTCTGTGTGTCTTGGACGCAATAGTTGGAGAACGTTATGCCATATCGACGCTTTGACAATTTATATCTGTCATTATTGTTTGATGTTATTGAAAGAACCTGTTTTAATTTTGCAGCAACATTTCGGTAAGCTCTACTGTATTCAAAGTCAAACTTGAAAAATGCATGGCATTCATTGTTTCTTGCAAACAATAGCATAAAAATAAAAACATTGAATTTAATTTAATACGAGACGACAGTACATATAGAAGTGATGTTTAGAATGCAGTATTACTTTAGAAAGGTATATAGATTCAGCTGTAAGTACTTTTGTATTACCCATGAAAAACTAACCAGCCGTTAAAGAAAATGTGTACACGTTTGTGATAACAACAAGTTTCTCTGGTTTAGGTTTGCCAAATTCTGTAGCAGACCATAAATAGTAAATCTATACAATATCAAAATAAAAGATACTAGTTAAATGTTAGATTTTCTTAATACTCATTTCATGTATTGACGATGTATAAGCTGTGTGTATAAAAAGTAGATCGACAAAATGAATAAGTCCACAAACTGTTAATGCAAGTTAAAATCTATCTTGTTGCGGTATATCGTCTATCTATAAAGTAATTTGCTCACCGCCCCAGATGTTGGTATCAAAATTCATATTTTTAGTGTGCATAATAAATAGATCGCTGTGATAACTTTTACACGAAGATGAAATTAACGCGAATTAGATAAATTGAGCTTTCAAAGAAACTAAAAATATTTTATATTAATAATTGTACCTAAAGCTACCGCAATGCCGACAATTTTATATTTGTACATGGTGGTGGCAATGAGTCTCATCCTCAACTCATCTGCAGATGAATGCACGTAGATATAAACGCTTGAGATTGTATAAATGCTATTCACATCTGTTTGTCTGGCTTTTGTACTCACAACTTGTATCTGTCAATGAAATTTAATACACACATTTAACACACACACTACTTTATTGCATTATTAGATTATTAGTGTACTTACACATACTTAGTGCTCTTCGCTTTCCTAAATGACTAATACGTAGAATAACGAACATGATCTTCAAAGGGAGGAGGATGAACATGCGTGATTTAATACTAATAGTGGTATAGTAAATGCATTTGAAAACATTTCCTTGAAGCAGTTTTTGACAAGATTGTGTGATGAATGTCTTCATTGTAATTGCAAGGCATAGGAAATGAACTCCTGTTTTATTTTTCAACTTCCTTCAATGAGTCGTATACAGAATGAGACAGATAGCTGAACAAACAAACAATTCAGAATGAGAATAAATGTTAAAGATATGTCGATGCACAAGATTGCCAAGTCTAAAAGTTGGCAATCATATAGCAAACATATGCGCTGCAATTTTTACAAGGTTTTAATGGGCTAATGTAATAATGTTATTTTATGTCAATGTTTAGGTAATTCTCCATCCCAAGGCGGAATAGAAGAGCTTGAAAGGGCCGAGTCAAGAATAAGAGATGGAAGCGGAACACAGAGGAATTCACACAGAAGTCAGCATCGAAATGAAGGCGCAAATGATGGGAAAACAAATGAGAATCTAGGATTCGAAAATACTCAAGCTCAAGGTGTGTCTCCTATGCAAGTGGTAAACAGAATCAAAGCTAATTCAAGAGAAGCTTCAACATCGGGCAAAAACAAAGCCTGTTACAATGATCCATTAAATTATCGCCAATCTTGCTCGCCTCCGACCGATTCCTTTGCAGAAATGCAGAACATAAAACCAGAAAACAAAACACAAACACCATTTTCAGAGTTACGATCCGAGTTCTTTAACGCCTCGGAGCCTGTACCGTGGGCAGATTCTTTAATCATATCAAATCCTTTGCGTGTTGAAGGCTGCTCGATTTTATCCGCAGATTCTCTAGAACAGATTCACAATGTTAAATCAGATGAAGATGAAGTGTTTTTTGCAGATTCTGTTCAAAATTTGCAACTAAGTAAAAAAATTGTACCTAGTGAGACCCCTACGTTTTCCGAGGCGACTTCAAGTCAATGTTCTGATATTTTATTACTTGATGAATCCATCGTAGGAGGTTGTGCACATGATTCTAATGCTAATGAACCTGTCAATAAAATGGAAGTGCAACTAAGCTCAACATTCAATTTATTAAAAGAGAGTGAACCAATTAAAATCCAGACTGTGACTCTGCATGATGCGATTGACTTAAGATCTGACGAGTTTTCTACTCTCAAAGAAACTCCAATAATTGATGTAGTAGAGTTGGAGATGGGGTCAAATCTTCAGGATATAAATGCTACTGTGACTGCTGAATTGACAGAAATAAATCAATTAGAAAAAACTGAAAGTATAAAACCCATAGTGGAAAACAATGACTTAAACTTAGCAGACGCTTTGCTTATTGTTGAAAATTTAGTCTCCATACAGCATGAAAATGACTACGATGAGAAGATCAGTAGCCATAATGACGACGACTCTGAAAATAAAAACTACTCATATCCTACTAATGTTACTGAACCTGCCAATAAAATTGAAGTGCAACTAAGTTCGACATTCAATTTAGAAGAAGAGAGTGAACCAATTAAAATCCAGACTGTGACTCTTCATGATTCGATTGACTTAAGATCTGACGAGTTTTCTACTCTCAAAGAAACTCCAATAATTGATGATGTAGTAGAGTTGGAGATGGAGTCAAATCTTCAGGATATAAATGCTACTGTGACTGCTGAATTGACAGAAATAAATCAATTAGAAAAAACTGAAAATATGAAACCAATAGTAGAAAACAATGACTTAAACTTAGCAGACACTTTGCTTATTGTTGAAAATTTAGTCTCCATACAGCATGACAATGACTGCGATGAGAAGATCAATAACCATAATGGCGACGAAAACGCTTTGCTTATTGTTGAAAATTTAGTCTCCATACAGCATGACAATGACTGCGATGAGAAGATCAATAACCATAATGACGACGAGTCTGAAAATAAAAACAATTCATATCCTACTAATGTTAATGAACCTGACAATAAAATTGAAGTGCAACTAAGTTCGACATTCAATTTAGAAGAAGAGATTGAGAAAATTAAAATCCAGACTCAAAATCTATCTCTGAATGATTTAATTGACTTAAGATCTGAAGAATTTCCTGCTGTGAAAGAAATTCCAATAATTGATAATGTGGTAGAGTTGGTGTCCAATCTCCAGGGTATCAATGCTACTGCGACTGATGAATTGCCCAATGAAATATATGGATTAGACAAAACCGAAAATGTAACACCAATACAAGAAAAGGATGACTTAAGCTTAGTAGACGATCTGACTAATGTTGAAGATGTATCCTCCATACCGCATAGCAAAGACCAAGACGACAAGACCAATGTTACCGATGCGGAGTCTGAATATAAAGACGATTCATATCCTATGGTCTTCAATACTTCCATAATCACGTCAGACAAAGACCGAGCTACAGTTCAAGATTCAGATTCTATTTTCATTAAACCTCTTGAAGAAAAGAATTCACCAGTAAACTTTCATTTTGAATTTACAGAACCAAGTCTCAAGTGTCAAGTGTTACCGAGTACGGAGGCCCCTCTGCATGAATATGAAAATGACAAAGCAAATGAAGATAATTTAGATTTTACAAGTGATGCTCAAATTAAAACTGAAGAAAAACTTGATCAGTGTGAAAAGATACAAAACAGCGATAAAGATTTTTGTAGTAACGAAACTGTTGTTGCTTTTGATACAGCAGATCTTCCTGAAACTTCCACCAATGTTGTTGTAGATACTAAGAGTGAAAACCAAGACACCAATAACCAATGTATATTATTATCCATCCCAGATGAGGAACCGAAGACTCCGTCTCCAACTGCACAGGGCGTGATGCCAAAAAGTAAATCAACTGTGTCAAAAACACCGATCAATAAACGAGTTACGTTTTCTAGAAAATTGGTTAAAAACAATTTTAAAAACAACGACGCATTTGACTGCATTGAAATATTTGCCCCACCTAGTCCTAAACAAATGCCATTAACAGAAATCCCACCGGAACAATCACAGCCAGCATCAGACGTCAACAACCAAAACCTGACACTTGAAAAGGGTGGTGACACTGCACAAGGAGATAACACTCCTTTAAAGGACAAAACAGACCAACCTGAAAATCCAGAACCACCACAGCAACTGCCGGTGAAATTAATCCCTGTTTTACCTAACACGCTTATTGAAACTCCTTTAGTACCCGACATGAACTCAAATAATGGTGAAACAGAAGTCGAAGAATGTGGGATTAAAAACACGGCATTAAATGAAAATAACAATGATCAGTGCAGTGTTGTTGTAACATGTAAGATATCTCATGAAAAAATTGAAGAAAACATCCCACCTTCTTGTACAATATTATGTTCATCATCTACCGCAACAGCAACTCCCTCAATCTCTGAGATACCATCTACAACGCCAACTGCAAGCACAAATATTAACTCTCCAAGTGCCATTAGGACAGACTTGTGTGAAAATCGTAAGACTTCAAGTGCCGAAGTACACAGGGAATCTCCTAATACAGGTTTGCTTTCCTTTTCATAAGACACCATTGCCATAGAGTATTTATCACATATTAATTTCATTCGAATTCTAGTAAGGATAAAAGACTTAAAACTGACAAGCATAAAAAAGTATCACATTAATATTTTTTGTATGCAATCTGTAGGAGCAGCAAAGGTTGTGGAAGTCTCAAACCCAGCTAAGACAAGCATGGCAAATTTGTCAAGTCATCAGCAACAGCAAGTAGTTAATGCAACGATGCCCAACACTGTTTCCAAACCATCATTTCCTTATAAGGTCAGCATTCCTCAAGACGAGTTCAAGTTAAATCAACACAGTCAAAATGCAATGTGTGGAATGCAATCGCCATCCAAAGGACCTACGCTTTGTAGTAAAACTCCTACAACTTCTCCTCATGTTCCCAAGCATTCAAATGCATCACCAGCTCAGTAAGTAAAAATATTCTTATTTTTGACATGCTATTATCAGTATTACTATCAGAATTATTACTATTGTGTTCCTTTCCTGAATTGTAACTTCTGCCTCCAAGCTTGTTACAACTGTCGTTTGCTATAGACTTTCAAAACATTATTACTCTTCGCTAAGTAAGCAAATATTAAAATTAGATACGTGATAAGCTAATAATAATGCTAATACTGGTAGAATTAAATATCAATTTATGGCTTACACTAAAATTAAAATTAAGTTCCTTATACACTAATTGTGTCATATGGTCATTGCCTTTATTATACTTTTTATTGCTTAAGCCTCGTTATTTATTATAGCTTCTGAAACGTATACTAACTTGCATTATTACTACAATGCATGCATGTATTACAGTAATAAACTTGCATGTTTGTGACTGTGGTTTATGAATCATTGAATTAGTACGAGGACAAATTTTGTCTGTATGGTTTTAAGTAACTATATAATCTACACATCTATACTGCAGTGTTTATAGTAGAACATGCAAGTATTAGTACAAAGTAACCTAGAAGAAGTTGAGATTGTAGATGATTAATATATTGTAGATATTTAGTATTAGATAACACGATAGGAAAATGGAAGTGTGCGTTTTGTATTCTTTAAAAATTGCATCGTAGAAAGTTTAATTTATTTGAATAAGTGAAATCATTTCCAGATTGAGGAAGGATTGTTTCGTCCTGTCGTCGTCTCAAATTCCCAGATGATATGTTATTACTTGTTTATTCCTTTCTAAATTCCCAATGTGATGTACATGTTACGCACAGCATGTCATAGAATGTAAAGAACCTCGAATTCGCAAAGAGTACTGTAACAATAGTGAAATGAATTATGAACTTTTTATTACTACACGTAGTGTGAACATAGACTAGACATATTATAGATACTTACATTAGCAACTTTGAGACTTATACATTTTTGTAAACATTTTGTTACGTTGTGTCTCAACAGCATTTTTTGGACTTTTTTAAATACGTGTACAACAATAATACAACAGTAATAATGTCTCATACACGTGTACAAAGCATGTTCGTATCTTTAAGTGTCTTCGTTAGTTCACTACCCTGTGCCTGTGTATGTAGTAATTGTTGGCTATAGGTACTGTTCTTTAGAGGCATCCTAGGAGTAGTAGGAAATGAAAACCTGAGTGAGACCAGAGAGTGAGACACGACACACGACCACTGTCCCAACACACAGTCATAAAGTCATAATAAATGCATTTCATACATATGAAATGAATAACTTATACTGTAGCATGACTTTTAACTGTTGTTGTAATTGCACTCTTGTGGCTATGCTCCGTTGTACCTTACTTGTTACAGATTTAATAGTAAAATATATTTATTCTTATCACTGCTATGATTTACGGAACGAGAGTGGAATACATTCAATTACAGCAAAACAACCCAAAGAAATAAAGCTCACGTTTCTTAAAAATGAATAGGTTGGTGCTTTCTCATTTTCTAAACTACAGATATATATGATATTGGCAATTTGTTCGGTCTACAATGTGTCTGAGTAAGACAAAACAATAATGTATGCAGTTGAAACAGAAACACCGGTTTTTAAAAAAAAATGCAGATATCTAAACCTAAATTTAATACGGTATATGATAAACTAACAATTACTTTTGTAAATAAATCCATTTATCATTAAGGGGGCCCTATGTACCTCGCGGCGCCAAATAAGTCGCCCCCTGGGGATAGTAAAAATATGTAATTACTACTAAAATGTGAAGGACACTTGTCCCTAGCGCTCATT